>SMSQ01021100.1:14702-88729 GCA_019453375.1 Ctenoplectra terminalis
AAAAATAACCCAGTTAACAGGTTAATATTGGTTGTATAGATTCATCGCTTGTATAGTCAATAGTTTGTATAGGTATGGTATAGTCCAATAATGTATGTCCCATATAACGCGATTTCCTATTACGCGGAATGTATCCCTCCACGTTGTACGGGAGTCTACTATACTTATAAATCTATACTATCATATAAAGAAAGAGCCGATTTTTATGTTCGTGAAAATCTCAAGAACTACTAAACCGACCTTCCTCAAATTTTAAAACATTATTCCTGAATACTCTAGGACGGACATATGTAGCATGTCTCAAAAACGCGTTATTAACATATAGTTAATATGTAAATTTTTTCATATATACAACTGTTCTACAGCTTCTCGCGGGTTTTGTTTGTTTTTTTTTTTTTGCTAGAGAACTAGATCACCGTAGGTGTATGTTATCTTAAAAAATAATTCTAATATACGTGAATCAGTCATGTTAATACCTCGGGCGAAGTCCAGACGTGGGATGTTAGTTTTTTTAATAAAATCATGTAGCAAATAAAATAATTAAACCATCTACTAAATATACCACGTACCATTTTTTTTTAAATATAATTAACCCAAAATTTTATTTATTTATTTATGAGAAAAATAATTACAGTAATTGATATTGTACTTTCTCACCTTAATATGAAAACTGGGAACCAATAAATACTATAAATAGAAGGCTTAGTGCAAGTAAAATGATAGATATAGTAAAAATATAGAATAATATAGCGATAAGTAAATGAAATTAAATTTTAAAAATATAGATGTGCGGATATATAATTTCTAAATTATATAGTGTTACGAAGAATTAATCACTGTATTCATAAAACTTATTTCTGCATATACTGATGTTCCTTTTCAACTCTTTTAACCCTCTATAGTCCGAATTTTGTTTGTTTATCAGAGAAAAGAACTAGGATTGATTACGGTATTTTATTTTGACTGCAAAATTTTTAAAGTAATAATTGCTATAGATGGATTGTGGCATCACTACGGTAATACGGTAACAAAATTTAATAGTACAGTGATAACTAAATGAAATAAATTTTTTTAAATGTAAACACATGAGTATGTAACTCTCAAGTCACATGGCGCCATAGAGGGTTAATACCATAAAAAACTAGAATTTGCAGTTCAATGTACGTACAGTAGTTTCTGAAATATGATCGTTTATATGTATACATGTACGTTTAGTTCTAACCACATTACAAATCATTTAATTTAATTAATTTACTCCTTTATTGCCATTTATTTCACACTTAATTCATCCCTATGAATCAAAATATTTGGGAACACGAACTTAGAAAAGCGTCATAATTTTAACACCTACTTAAATAATTTCTTATTAACTCCTGTTAAATAGCAGTGTATTTTAATTATTATTGTACTCTAATATTATATTTCATTAATATACCATTCTACTAGCACTAACCGCGAACCATTTATCGTAATTATTAATCTCTAGATTTGAGATCGAAGTGGGAAAGTATAATATTTAAGTGATCATTTGTATTTATTTATTTTTTTTTTTTTTTTTTGTTTAGATAAGCAAATAAAATTCTGATTATAGAGGATTAAATGTAGCATTTCAGTGACGTAACGAGACGAAAGGACACGCCGTTTCTATCAGTTTGATGCAATTAATCAGCGACGTGCAGCGTCGCTAGTAATTGCTTATGTGGAGGGAAACGTCATTGTAGCCTATAACAATGCCTTCAGTTTGACAATAATGCACGTCGAGTTGTTTCATGGTGATACTTTATAGCGCATATTTCTATTCGTACCGTAGCACAATTGTTCGTTTTGTGAGACAGTAGCAGTCTCGAATCGACCAAGCTGACTGCCAATGTACCGGGTAACCAGCTCGTGTGGTTTAATTGATATTTTTAGAACAAAAGTTCGTTCCGAGTCACTAATCGCCATGTGGCGCCAACACGTTCCCGGGGGTTGCGTTTTCGATCGTTTCAGTTACGTGATCAATATGACGAATCGTTCTCGTAACGGGAAGAATTTACAGAGCTAATTGTAATTTTCAGGTGCTATTAACTGTCATTTGACAATTGAAGAATATGAAATTTTAATTAGAGCAATATACGAAGCGATAAATTCGAAGAGTGGTGAAGAAAGAAATATTCGATGAATATTTGGACGCGTCAAAGAAATTTCAAACGAAATACAAAATATGGTATTATTAATTGAATAGCACATGAATATATATTTTAATATACTCGTGTTTTTCGTGTAATAGTGAATATTATATGTACAGCTAGCCCTTCTACAACACGATTCATAAATTGCAGAAGCCCTCCTACAACATCCTATAACACGGTTTATGTTAATGTGACCACTCTAAAATAAACTCTTAATAAAAAAAAAAAAAAAAAAAAAAAAAAAAAACNAGTTATTTATGTAGAATTAAAAAAAATATTTATTTTTAATATGTTTTCGGAACGTTACCCCCCTTTTTGTACTGGTATTATAAATATTAATATTATAAATCCGCATGTATTAACCTTAGAAAATATATTTTTTCAGTTTAGATGTTAATTAAATTTACAACATATTGATTCTTTTAAAAAAAGTGGGCGTTCACTTTTCAAGTTACTCTATAATATATTTTTTTAATTCCGTATTTAATTATAATAATATTGTATTTTGCTTCGAATTTTCCAACGATTATACAAATGATTATCAAAATTTCAGCGCTCTTCGAATTTATTACTTCATACACCAATCTCATTAATATTTAAGTTCTTCATTATTCAAATGAAGTTTTGGTACTTCATATACAGGATGTACCAACTGAAGTGTTACAAGCTATTTCTTAGAATGTAACGAAGATATTAACTTAATCTTTTTCGTTTTTAATTATATGGTAAGGGGAGGACTCATATTTTTCTACAAAATCAAACTTTTTTGAGGTCACTTTTGGGGAAAAAATGGTGGCCTCCTACATTTTTTGAAATGGAAAATAGTATTATTTTTTTGTTATTATTATACCTCTCATTAACCCGAATAGCATTTACTTGAACCATTTTTTTTTATAGTTACAGAATTATAGCGAAAATTTGTCCTGAATTGAAAGTTTGAAGAAATGAAAAAAAAAACGAAAAATATAATAGCATTACATATGATTTTATTAACCCTTTGCGGACGAATGTCGTCGCTGCGGCGACATTATAATTCGATTCCTAAGTCGAATTGTTGCCTCCACTGCGACAAACGAATAGGAGACGCCAGTGCGAACTTTCGTCGACCATTTGTGTGTTTTCTATTTTATTTTCTGTCTAATTATTTAGATATTCAATTTATAATCTTGTTCCACATATAAATTAGCATCCACCTGCCACGAATCAGAGTCGAAAGAGTGCTCATCCGCAAAGGGTTAAATATTCAAAATGATGTCCTTGGACTTCTAAGCACTTTGTAAATCTTGTACAAATACTCTATCGAACATTTGATAACATTAAAGAGGTAATCGACGCATAAGCAGTTCTTATTCTGGTTTTCATGTCTGCTTTAATTGTTCAATGTTGTTTAAATGTTGTTAATAACAAAAATGGTTCAAGTAAATAATATTCAGTTTAATGAGAGGTATCACGGTAACAAAAAATCAATACTATTTCCCATTTAAAAAAATGTTGTGGTCTCCCTTTTTCCCCTCAAAAGATACTATAAGAAAATGTAATACATACTAAAATATTAGCGCCCTTTAACCATTTAATTAAAAAGTGAAAAAAAAGAAGTCGATATCTTTATTAGATTCTGGGAAAACAGGTTGTAACTAACTAACTTTAGTTGGTACATCTTGGTACATCTTGTATATTAAAAATATTAATTTCCAAAAAATATAAGAAAGTTAAGAAAATTTCAATAATTAAATATTGTTAGAAGAAATGTACCTTAATAATTTTAATTCAAAAAACTGTCTTTGCTCCGTATTCATTATCGTATTATGTGAACATTAATTGTATTCAAAAATATATATTTACAATCTCCAAATAAACACTGTTTCTTGTTTAAACATAATTACTTATACATGTAAATAAAATTTGATTGAACATTAATTCTTACATTTCAACTGATCAATTTTAGAAACAGAACAATGAATTATAAATATCCTTGAAACACTTGAATGTGTTTTAATGTTCTACCTGAGTAAAAAGTTTGATGTAACGGATGGATAAAAAAAAAAAAGAAAAAAAAAATTGTGAATATTAGTATCTTTGGAACTATGGAAGTAGAACATAAATTTTTCAGGTTAGGTTATAATAGCCCCTTTTCATACCAAATAATATTCATTCCGAAAATTTTTCCCTTGCTTCCATAACTTCAGACATATTCGAGGCGGTAATTTTTATTCCCTGCTTTTGTGCCTTAATAACGGTAATAGACTTGAAACATTCCTCGAACGCACAAAAGAAACAGAGTAGTAAAAGCTCTTCCAACGCAGAGCATCGCGAAGAACATTTACGTAAAAAATCACGTGCTCGTTTGGAGGAGACAACTACAATATGACGCTAATCATAGTAATGCACAGAGTGCAAAGAAACGGCTCTCGCGAGTAATTAATTACTCGCTTCCTTTTGTATCTCGAAAGTAAATCCTGCTGGGCGTCATACAACACCGCGGATCTGTCCAATTTAATTAAAAGTAAATCACCTGCCTGTTTTTCGTTATTCAACACGTAACAACATTCACGAGACTCAAGGATCATTTTACACCTTTTTCCATATAGTCTGTGGTGACAAATAATCAAACTGATGGAATATGAATTAATTAATGAATTTTATCGGAAACATAAAAGTCGAATACACCATAAAATTAAAAATGAATACTTCTAAATATCGGATGAAATGTAATGCTATTTGTTGTTATAAGCTGTACATTTGAGAGTTTATGATAAATATAAACCATAAAAAAGAGAGTTCAACTCATTGTAAGACGGAAATTTCCTGAAAAAGATTTTACTTTTATTTTTAATTTCATTTAATTTCATTTAATTTCATTTAATTTCATTTAATTTCATTTAATTTCTATTTTATTAAGTTTTCAATTTTAATTTCTACTTTTAACACTACAACTACCAAAGTTGTCAAAATTACTGATGCGTAATTTTTTATACAAAATTTTATAAATTCAGTGTAGTACGTTTTTAAGGATTTTTCACAATTTTCTGTAAAAAATATGAATAGAAGCTTGTCTCCGTTGTATTATGTATTTTTCCATATACCTTGTATTCTTATTTCTTTTAGTACAAATAAGTACATTTTGATGATCGGTAGTTTTAGTATTAATTATGTAGAAAAAAAATATGTTTATCATGATTGCAATAATTAATACTGACCTGTGATATGGTGGAGCTTTAAAATTGGGGACTGTAGCGGCCGAATGCGCGGATGAATGCGTGGAAAAACAAGTATTTGTTCTGTAATCGGTCAATACGATTTGTGACGCCCGCTCCAACGAAGCTATTTTTGAGGAACTGTTTTCTATCCGTTTTAGGTAGAAAGAATGTAAGAGTATATTTGTCCGCGAAGTCGCATCGACAGTCTGAATAGCGAACGCAAGTGTCATAAATCCTCAAGTTTCTATAAGCTTCATTGCTTACAAGGGACATCACCCAAATGACACACGCCGATTTTGATAAAATTTTGATATGTTATAAAACTCGAAAAAATATTTCACGCATATTTTTTTTTTTTATCCGCAAACATCCATGTTGAAGAGATAAAAACAGACCTCAAAGTAGAATTGAAGAGCACATTTTAATAAATATCTCGAAAAGTATTTGGCGTAGAAAAAAAATTAAAAATCCAAGTTGCGTGGTTTTGATAGGCTAATTATATTGTAAAAACAAATTTTCAAAAAATTCATTTGTTTATACAATTTTTTTACAGATCAACATTAATTTGCAAATTTCTTTTGTAAAACGTTGAAGTAATTTCATAAAAATTTGTGCACGCAAACTATAGGTATAAACAAAAGATATGGATAAATGGGGGTTTTTAATATATAATTTAAATTAACATGATTTAATTCCAAATTATTTGGAATTATAAATATACATTATTACGTTTGAAGTTATACCCACGATTCGTAACGGACGGCTCTTTCTGCGTCCATGATTAGTTTTTGTGCATAATATTTTGTTAATTAACTTGAATTACACATTGTAAATAGTTTCTTGGGCGGGGAAAATTAAAACAGCAGGTAGAAATATCCGATATGGTAATCATCGAAGCTTCGTCGTTCCGTAACCGTGATTACAATTTTTTTCCGGTAAAAGTGATTGTAGATTAATATCTATTGTCTATTAACACGTTGACTGCCACGTCACCCATATTCGGGTGACAGTAAAGTTTCTGATCGGGCCGCATCACCCGTATGGGGGTGACGCTTATTTGACTACTTGTGAAGGATATTCGTATGTGTTTAAAAAGATATTTCGCTGAGGAAGTAACAAAACTATTGAATATTAATTAATATAAACTAAGTTAATTATATAATTAAAATAAGTTAATTATATAATAAGTAAACTAAATTAATTAATATAACGAAGAATACGCTTCGTACAGCGGTACGCGTGGCCTGAAGGAGATTTTACTGTAAACGCGCGTGGCAGTCAACGTGTTAATAGAGTTATTAATAGAAAAATTTATAGAGTTCTCCGTTGATCGAAGTGGGAAAATTGTCTAATTGGTTAGATCGATCTCTGCCCTGGCCAATTAGATGATGCGTACTGTATTTCCTGATTGTGGATGACTAGCCGGGAAGAAAAGTCAGCCAAGTCAGTCGTAGAAAAACCGGGCTAGAAAATAATAGACTTCGCTAAAGAAATAAAGAGTACATAGAAAAACACGTGTGTTTGAATACGAGTCCTGAACCCTTCTTACAGGACTAACAAACGAAAATCACAACTTTCTATACGATTTCTTCATACTTTTGCATAAAATTTGTAAAAGTCTCACATTTATAAGAGAAACTACACGTGCATGCGAGTAACTATCCAATATCAACGTCTCCAAGTTTACGAGTTCAGGATGCAAATTTTTTTTTCTCAAGGAATTCTCGTAAAAATCCCTTCGACTGTTTCTCGTGGTCAAACTCTTCCAAACAACTTTCGAGTAGATCCAGCAACATGCAAAAACGGCTCGCCTTCCAGTGAACACGCTCTGCTCTTGATCCTTTTCCACGCGACGCGAACGAGTCAGCGGGAAGCGTCATAAATCAGACGAACTCGCGGTTGGAACTCGGTACGACAAAATTTCCCGCATTTCGCCATCGCTCCAGAAGCATCCGCGACTCTCAACGAGTCTCCTGGAACGAACATGTTGAAAAGTTAGTCGGGTTCCATTCAAACTACGAGATCTGATCAAAAAGTTAGGTAAATAGATGAATAAAAGAACACGGATTTAATCTCTTAACCGGAGAAAACGAGGTCACTTGTTGCCCTAATTGCTAATCATTTCTACGAAATAATTTATTTAAATATCCCTTATTTTTTTAATCATTTGAGTGCTCACGAACACGATCACGCTCCCCTCATGTTGTATCGAAAGTGCGAACCATTCTTGTAATAAAAATAAAAAATAATAGCTGCACTTCTAACAATTAGTTGGTACACAATATATTTTATTTCTGTAAATTATTACTCTTCGTGTTATTTTCCATTTTGCCTCACATTTTTGTTTTGTTCACATTGAAAACTGTTCGGTGCTGAAACGGTTAATGCACCATTATAATTGTATTTTCAATACATCGTATCATATGTACATTTGCAAGGAATAAAACAGAATAAGACGAACTTATTCAAATTAATTGGTCTCCGACAATTTTTAATTTCGTGACCGAAGGCGTTTTCGATCGAGAAACGATCTAATTAACAAATAGACAGGATTTATGTATTTATGGAAAATTTGAAGGCAACAAAAATACACAGAATGCGCATAAGCAAGTATTCATTGTAATAATTACTTAGTAAAATCATTATCTGTGTACCTTCTATTTTTTTAATTATATTCGTAAAAATATAAATTTGTGTGAAAATTCGCAGTCTACTAAATTAATAAACAACAGATCTGATTTAATTCTGTTTAACACGTTGAACGCCCAGCGTGAATCGGTGGAGGTTCTCCCAGGGCCCAAATCCATGATATCGTGATTAACACTAGATTTACGGAACCCGTCAATTTGACGGATTTCTGATTTCACGCTGAAGTGCAATAATTATCTGTGTAGAAAATGTACACTCAAAATAGAATTTAAATGCGAGGAACGTACTAACTAAATCTGTGCGAATAAAAACCTATTAATTTCAAATAAAATGAACTAATGTTATTACAAAAAATGCACAGTTCAATATACCCGTAAAATGGTCCAATTAATCCCCGTAAATCTAGTGTTAAGCAGCACGATATATTTGAAGAAGAATACAATACGCCTCATAACGAGGAAGCAAGAAAAAATGTACAAAAGACTGTAGCGTATTGTCCTGAGTGTCCAGAGTCACCTCAAATGTGTCTACAATGTTTTAACGAATACCATCGTAACTAATAAAATCTTTTGCAATGTTTTAAAAACAAATTTATATTTAAGTATATTTCTCATTTGTTAGTAAAAGTATATTTTATAAATTATTATTTTATCTCGTGTGCTCGTCATAATTGTATTACAAATAATATTACTATAAACTACCCCCAAAATCTTGTTTTAATTACACGAAAAGAAGTGTCACCCACTTATGGATGACGGGGCCCCCGCGGAAACATAGCCGTCATCCATCCTTGGGTGACGGGGCATTCAACGTGTTAAAATTCGGTTGTCATTGTAAATCTACGTGANAAAAGTTAGTAAAAGTATATTTTATAAATTATTATTTTATCTCGTGTGCTCGTCATAATTGTATTACAAATAATATTACTATAAACTACCCCCAAAATCTTGTTTTAATTACACGAAAAGAAGTGTCACCCACTTATGGATGACGGGGCCCCCGCGGAAACATAGCCGTCATCCATCCTTGGGTGACGGGGCATTCAACGTGTTAAAATTCGGTTGTCATTGTAAATCTACGTGACCCACAGTTTTACTTTGGAAAGAGATATTTTCAAGGTATCATCTCTCATCATAATACATACACAAAGTGATATCTCTTCATTTGTTAACTTTTTATCAAAACCTATTTCATTATGTTCAAAATATTGTAGTGTCGTTGTTTTAAGGACTTTTATGAAGGGCAATAAAGGCGTAACGGACGGGGACCGGACCCAACGGACGGACGATGAGTCGATGCGTGGGCAGAGTTGGACAGAGCGTAGAATAGTGTTGAACAGAGAGTTGAAGAGAGTGTTGAGAGAGCGTGTAGAGTGTTGAATAGAGTTGAACAGGATGTTGAAAGAGCGTCGAACGAATGTGCTGTGTAGTTAAAGAATTGGTGCAAGATTGATTGCATATTTATTACGCGTCATAGTCGCTCACCTAAACTTTATTCCTATTAATTAAACGTTTATAAACTATATATTTAAGTAAAAACTCTATAATATATTCCCAATTTTTTTCCGGTTCAAGATTATTTTCCATTCTTTGAATAGCAGCTGCTTAAAAATTAATCCGGGTCTAAGTCACCCAGTACGGCAATCGAGATTCATGAAATAGGTGTGGCAATCGAAGGTTAAAAAAATAGCATCCATTACTTGCAAAAATTCCTCTTCGAACGAAATACGTTTCAAGTTTCTCATACCTATATACACTCTCTATAGCTACGAAATGAATCTATCACTCGCTTATTATTTACTTGACAGAGAATCACAAATTATATTGATTTTTTAAGATCATATCGAAAGTTCGTTCGAATAAAAATTTTGTTCCAAAATTACAAGCGTCCGGTGACTAACTAACGGGGAATGTAAGTGCACAACGATGTATCGTTTAAACCTTCCCTTATAATTTCAGCAATTTTATTAATTTCGCTTTGAAATTTTATGGACGCTTTTTCGTGGTTCTGAACTATAAGAAAGTTAAAACTGTAGGAATAGTTTTAAAATTTTTTTATACCAGAATCCACTCTTCGGTCGATCATAAAACGAGCGATCTTCCTTCCACTTCTGCGGCTATTCCTCCGCATCGACTTCCTTCTTTGCCGCTTGATTCCTTGATTAATGCTCCGTTGCTTTTACCCAGAGAGCCCCCAGTAATCGAACGTACGTTCCTGCTAGCTACCGTGCTCTTTCACCTACCTCCCTCGAGCCTTTCTACGGGCTATTTTTTTTTTCACCCTCCTTCGTCTTTTAATATTTTTTCCTCGACGGATGTTAGGTATCGATTTTAATTACGACCAATCGATACTTTCGGCTACGACCCCCCGTTAAAATTGAGATTGGCTGGTTTATGTTTGGTGATCGTTCACACAACAATTCGCCTTGTAGCTTTTATTATGGGGTTGGACCAAGAAATGTAGGGAACCATTTACGTGGAAGTAGTTTGGATCCGTTTTCCGGAGTTTGAGATCTTTGGTTATGTTTAGGGGAAAATGGGGTAATTGCGAATACCTAAGGGAAGTTGAATAGAAACCAATGAAATTATACAATTATGAAATCAACTTTTATCGCATTTCTCAAACTTTGGTTAATAATCCTTGAATTCGGTCACATTTTCTTAGAAGATAATAATAATAAAATTAAAATTTGAATAAAACACGAAATCTTTTCTATTATGATTTAACCCGACCTTGTTGGGGTAGTTGCGAACAGCTCTTGGGACAAAATTGAACGACTTGGGTTAATTACGAATTGCATCATTTGAAGCTTTATAAACCATAGTCTTTGGTATAAAATATATTTTTAGTCATTGAATTCACATTTCCAAACCATCTACTCGATACGATTACAAACAATAATGAAAAAATTTCATCGAGGTACAAAATAAAGGAAAATTAGATCAATTTCTATGAAATATTTTAAATCGTTTCATCTTGAAAAGTGTAACCTCGTAAATCGAACAAGGTGATAATATTAAGCACACAAGAGGATATCGTTGATATGTACGCATTGTTAAACAGGAGATGGACGGCAGGAAAATGGAAATATAGTGCCGTTTTGATGTACTCCGCGGTTCCCAATTACCCCATCTTCTCGTCTGTTATTTTAAAATATCGTAAAATATTTTGATTTTTATGTTATTTTGTAATAAATATACATTTCTTATTCGTATTTGTTTCTAAGTATTGTTATATAATTACTATTGTTTGTTCGATACGTTTGTTGATATATTAAAATATTTCAAACCATATATTCCAGGATATTAGTGATTATAATTTATTTACGCAATCGAAATGGAACTTTAATGAAAAAATTGGAATTTGGTTCTTTTTATAGTGATCAGAATTAGGTTTGCTGATGGATAGTTTCGCACCAAAAAATATTAAGAATCTTGAAAAATTTGAAAAAGTGAGCTACAAATTATGCCTTAAATAGTTTAAAAATTAAATCTTTACAAAATGGTTACATATTTCGCTTATTTTCGATTAAATTTGAATATAACATTAAACATATGATACTCCTTTATACATCTATAGGGAAGAATGGAAATTTGTGTCATTGTCAATAGGTGTTTATTTTGTCTTGCAATTTAGTATGGAAAAGTATAACGTATTCTTTATTAATTTTTTAATATAACAGTTTTATAAAATTGTTAACACAAAAATGATTTAAAACGATTTGATTTCTTTTTTTTTAATTAATCAAGTACTGTCAGTTTAAATTGTAACAAAGAACAATTATTTAATACAGATTTTGCTCACGTAAAAATTCATTTTTCAAGTTAAGAGTAGCCCCATGAAGATTGCACCATTGCCAAAAAAGACGACGATACATTTATTTGTGATCTCTATATATAAAGTAACATATGTTTATAATTTATTATATAAGTTGATAGTTTTAAGTTGAAAAATATTAAGATTTGTTATTTTTATACGATTTTAAACAAGTCTCCCATTTACAATGCGGATACTTCAATACTTCCAGAAAATCTTATTTACCTTCGTAGAACAGTACTTTCCTCGTCGAAGTGGTTAATTTTCTTACAATCTAGGGCTTGGTAAAGACTTCTACACAAGCTCCATTTTATTGACTTCTGATTTTTGGTTATTGCAATATAAAGTTAAACCCGTTTTACTCTACTTTTCCTCTACTTCACTATTTAACATTCATTCACTATCGGAAGTATCAACAAACATTTAACCTCCGACGACGTCATCTTGTCAATATTGGTTGTACATAATTGCATAAAGTCGTTTGATAATACATGTCCACGCGTTATACGAGAGTCTACTGTACATGCATTTGATTGCTCAATCAAATATATATAAATATAACGCTGAGGCACTTTACCTTGACGTTGGAACAAAATCATTTCAAACGATTAGAGAGGGAAATTAAGCAAGTTATTTAAATATCCTTGTACACAAACTGGTCACGATTATGCATGAGCGTACAGGAACGGGTTAGCTAGGATATTAAGTAGAGCGTGACTTCTACAGGTTTTACAAGCCACGTCTCTTGTAATCTTTACCGACTCGGTATTTGATTTGTGACGCGATACTAGTTATCGCGAACTCCAGTAACGCGTGATCGATCTTACAATGAGAGAAAAAGCGGAACGAGAAATAGGAAAAAGAGGAAAAAATTCTGAAACGCGAAAAATAAGTGCGGATTTTCAGTCGGACGAGTGTAACTCGGTTTCACGATACCTTGCAGCAGTACGATTTGATCAGCTTCGAAAAGCGATTTCGAAATATCGTTTTTATTTCTGTTTGCTGTTTCGTTTATTTCTTTTGGGAGTTCTCTTCTTTCGTAACCGTCGAAGATATTGCTAATAATGTTTTTTCAACCGTTAATACTGTAGAATTAATATTGAATTGTATATTACGGAATACTTACTATATTATTGCTGAATATTTAATTGTTTCATCGAAATACCAAATAACATGCTCTCTTTATTACAATTATTACGCATTAAAACGTTTACGTTTGATCAGTTAAATCAAATGTAATTCACGGTATGAAATAATACTTAATATTTAATTCATTATGTATTCCATTGGTCGATGCTACATGATAGAGGATGTTTAATAAAAGATATTTTACACATCGTATTTTACAATTATAAATACGTAGAAATTTATTACCCAGCAAGATACAAAATTTTTCATAAAAAGGATTCTGAAACTATCCGATCGACGAAGAAAAATCGTAGAAACAAATAGCGCATATATTTCAGTAAAATACTAATGTCCTGACCTTTGAAATAAAGTATTAAAAGGACGATCGAATGCTTAATCGTATCAAACTTGAACACTCCAAGTACATAACTCTGTAGCGAATGACCTGGCGATTAACGTAATATATATAAAAATACTAATTCTATAAGAATACGTTGCTTTTATATTGTTCTTAAATTTTGCAACGAACTTTCCAAACAACCCAATTTATTTCTCTATTCCATGCTTAATTCTTAACCAGTTAGGTGAGGTCTGAGAAGCCACGTAAAATTTTTAAGGCGACGCTTGATCACTTCTGTGTTTTCTGACAAATAAAATTTTATCAACAACGTTTGTATTAATATATCTATCAAAAAGATGATTTCAATCCTTTTTTCCAAAAAATCTAAAAGTTTCATGTTTAAGTAGAAGATAATCAGGATGTGACAGGCTTCACCTCTCCAGTTAAGGGTTAAGTATCCGGGAAATATAGATTTGTATAAACTAAATACCGTATAAAAAATAACTCCATCACCAAACAAAAAAATAGCAACTAATATTCCAAAGAAACTAATATTAATTATTCCGACGCGTTGTAATCATTATTTAATTATTTCTAGATATTACGTGTGCACATGAAATAAATATTCTAAATATTCAACAAAATTCACCCTTCAGTCCTACATAATAATATAAACTATAAAAAAAAGGGAACCTGAAATTCACCGCAAAACAGAAACCTTCTGGAAAAAATTTCTTCTAATTTCTATTTTACTTAATTTTTCAATTTTAGTTTTTATTTCTAATTCTATAGAAAAAGAATACTTCTATCCTTTAGTTATGACAACAACAACAAAAAGTCTGCATCCGTTCGTCGCGTAAGTCTCAGAGCGTTCGACTTCCGAGGATTAATCCAAACTTTTTTCCTGATCGTAAACTCAATAACTTATCAAACGATTATCAAATTTCAACGAGGATAAATCGAACCCTTCGATAACAATTTCTGCCGCCAATTTTAACGATTCCCAGATATCCGGTAGGAACTACGCTCCATTCAGATACTGCCTCCGGCGGCGAAAACAATTGGAAAGCGTCGAGGAAGCGCTTAGGTCGGATACGGCGACAGCTCGTTTCATTTTTCTTGTTTCCCAGTCGCGAGCCGATCGGTTGGGCTCGCGCGGAAAGCCTGGCGGAAAATACGAGTTCGTCGAACCTACAGCCGTGGAAAAACGCGGCTCAAATCCCGAACTGGCCCGCCAATAAAAATTTACGACGAATCGTTGATAACCTGGTTGTTCTCGTAAATGGGAACACGGTTCGAGGCATTAAACAAAGCCATCCTCTCTTTCTCTCGTTCTCTCATTTTCCGTCCCTCGTTCGCTATTTTTCTCTATCTTTCTCCCGAATTTAGAGATATTTTTTTTTACACGAACCGCGAGGCTGACAGCGCTCGCACGCCCGCTTATGTTTGTTGCATGGATTCCCCTGGACAATCCGATTTTAGTTGGATGAGTTGTAAAGAGTAAAATTAATTTCTGGCCTCTTCGGCGTGGATCTGTTTACTGTACAGGAGAATCGATGCCCATTGAAGGCTGTACACCTCGGAAATCGACAGGGGTTATCGAAGGGTTTGAAACGAACCCAGAATGTTTTCGATAAACGAGAGTTTAATAGAACGTTGTTGGCCTCGCACAATGATTGGTTTTGTTCGGTTTTTAATCGATGTTCGTCTAGTTCTTTATTATTGTTTAATTTGAGACTTGGTTTTATTTGAAAGGTTTATGTTATTAGTACGGTGAGGGAATTAAAATTCAGTATTGTTTGCCGAGGCTGAATAAAACTAGCGGTTAGCGATAAAAATAAAAGATTACATACAGTGCATTAATAATTCACGTACTTGCACTAATAATTTTTTTAATTGGGGTTTTAGTAGTTAAATATAGTAATTGTGATGAAAATGATATTAAATTAATATAATAAAATAATAAAGAGTAATATTAGTATTAACGATAGAATAAAAAATATTATACGTATAAGATGCAAAAAAATAATGCATATGTGTATATTAAACAAATAAGTAATACATAATTTTGTTAATATTACTAAAAACGAGTTAATTATCGCTCACATTAGCGTTATTGCTCCCTTCCTTACATAAAGATAAATAACGATGAATAATATATGTAAGGTAGTCATTTATCGTCATAAAAATCATACACTATAGGTTGTTTGATCCTTTTATCTAAAATTATAATAAAAAAGAAACGTGCATCTCGGGCATACATAATTTTTAATATCGGCGCGTAGGTAACTAAATACTATAAAAAAAAGTGTCGGAACTACTTAAATTTTTCCCGAGGTCCTACAAGTGAGTTATAAAATTAGAAACCTTTCCTTATTAGCTAAAGGATAATTCATTTTAGAGCTCTAAAACTGCATTATATACTCTGAATATTATAAAAGACTGAATCTTATAACATTTCCAGGACGGCCTATAATTAGGGTTTAAAAAAAAACAGTAAAATAAAAGCCAAGAAAATAACTAAAGCTATATTATTCTAGCTTGCTAAAATTTCATAAAAAATACAATGGAACCTTGATAAATCGAACCTCGAGGGAAGGGAAAAAATCTTCGAGTTACAGAGCTTTCGGCTCGTCGAGTTTTCGAGTAAGAGAGGTTCGGCAAACAAAAATTCGACTTATAGAGACTTTGTACGACAGTTTTAACTTGTGAGCATTTTACTAAACAATTTTCAACGTCACAAAATTTTCACATCTTCTTTCACAGTCTAAATTAAATTCTTAAATCTTCTTCTGCATGATTTTTCCTCATTTTTTAGGATTGTTGATAGAATGCTAATGAGAATCTCAAATTCATTTAGCAGTATCCTTTTTTCTTTCTTGATCCAATTTTTACCGTTCCAATTACTATAATTTTTTCAATTAATGTTAACGTTTTCAGCCTACCTTCGGAACTCATTTTGTTACATATCATGCGGAAAAGAATGAGAAACAACAGAGCCGTGTTTGATACGTAAAAGTAAACTTCGACTTGTAGAGGTCAGGGTTCTTCTGAAGTTAATGTGGCAAATAATTAGAACGAACGGAAGTTTTATTTCGAGTTGTAGAGGTTATTACAGCAGATCGGAAAGGAATAAAGAAAATTTACGTCTAGTAGAGGTTTTCGAATTATCGAGATTCGAGTTATCGAGTTTCCACTGTATATTTACCAAAATACCAATAGCATGGCAACAATATTATTTTATTAAACGATAAATGAATATTCATTTACCATTATAAAACTCACATTTATATAAATGTTCGATACTTTCAACCTGGCAAATTCAATGGACGATCGTACCGTACACTCAAACTATACTCGACGTCGCGCCATCAGCCCAACAATTCGTTCATTACATAGATATTTCATTTTTCGTCTGAATAAACAACCGTGTCTCCGTCGTTTCAACATAGACAAACATGAAACGAAATTTCACTGTCATCCGCGTCGTTTTAACAGCGAGTAACAACGGTCCATGATCGGAAAGCGTGAAACAGCCTGGTGCAATTTTTCACCGTTAATATTTCACGGGCTCCCTTTTAGCCGATAAATATTCAACGCTTCGCGTCGTTTCGTATCCCATCAAAAATTCAAAACAATTACCCGCGTACAACGCTAGGGGAAGACAAACTTAAAAATCACGATGAACATACGATGGATACGATCGTGGTGGATTGTTCGATGGGGAAAAAAAAAAGAAAAAAAATCTGTAAAATCGACACAGTCTCGACAAGCAGTGAACGAAAGATCTTGGAATAAGGAGAGACGTATGGACGCATATAGTACGCGCTGGCAAGGCTACCGAGCATGTAAATCCATGCAAATAGAAGTGCTCGCGGCATGCTTGCACTCGGGGGATGGCAAAAGTACCGAAAGGATAGATAGATCGTCAGCAAGAGCCTCCAAGCTCTCCTTCTCGAAGCATCTTCGGGGATTCCGAATCACTTGGAACGATTACTTTGGCAGTTACTCGAGAGGCTGCTGCATGAACATATATCATACACGATGACTATAGTCGATTCCGAAATATGTGTGTGTGTGTTTGTGTGTTTTTCACGTGAAATCTTTCCTTTTATTTTTTATTTTTATATATATAGCATTTTAGAATTATTCGTCCATTTGAAGGTGTATGTTGACTCCCACAGTTTGTGTGGAGTCGATTATTTAGCATCAAGGATGCCAACATGTTTTATAACAATAATATAAATGATATATTTAGTTCAGTTAATACAAGTTCCACAGTTCAATAGTTCACAAGTTCCAGTTCTAGTTCTAATTTAATGTTCAATGTTCTTATCTCATCTCATCTCCAGTTCAATACTTTGACAATTCTCACAATTCTAACAATTCTAACAATTCTCGTTCAATTCTGATAATTCTGATCCTAATCGTAACAGTGACATTTCTTAAATACTAAACACCCTGGTTAGGCGTGTCGTCGCCAAGAGGGTGGGAGGCATGCTATGTCCAATCAGTTGAAAATTCTGGTGTCAAGAGAGATGGTCAATGTCACGCCCTCAGAGTTCGTGCGTCAGTCCTAAGTCAGGTAGGTGCAGATGTGACGGGTCAGAAGGTAGCAGCTGAAGTACACGTGCGTCAGTTCTTGGTGAAGATTAGGATACGGCAATTTGCTATTGAGCAGAAATCGACGAACACCGAAATATTCGCCAGTTTCCAGGTCGTAAACTAATAACATGTCAGATGTGAAAATGACCGTTCTCAAAAATAGCTGGGGTTCGTCCTTATCATAAATTAAGTCGTTAGCTGTCCTTAACAGTGTAGGAGTGATAAGCGACGAAGGAACATTTTTTTTGTTTAACGGTAGGATCGAAGTTGTCAAAAAGACTGGTTTGTAATTCCTTACAGGAATTCTATAAGTCCAGTGGCGCATTTTTGAAGATTTTTTATCATTTCTTTTGTAGCACACATGCGTAAAGAGTTGTCACTCTTGTGTTATATATGTACGATAATCTGTGTCGCGATCCAATGCAACTACTTCTACGTTGCGACGATTATCGCTGCGCTCCCACTAACTTAATACTGGGAGGGCTAGTTGAATGAGGTGGTGTTTCAGATTGATGTTTGAAGAAGTCGACTCAAATAAATTATATATACATTTTATGATGGGTTTGAGCTAATTGGTTTATGGTGGTTGATTGTTCGGTGATGCGACTGAACAATATATTTCTGTAAATACCTATTATTTTAATTTTTTTAATACGAATACGTTTACTTTAATCATCGGTAGTTCTAGTGTTAATTTAACTTAAAGTAACAAATATAACATAGGCATCATGAGGGAATTTCTTGTTCTACTTTTATTAATGATCTATTATAAAAGAATTTGCATGATTTTAAAAATACTACTGCTACGAAGTAAAATTATTTGTAAGCTGATACATTTTCGCACTGGTCGGTATTAAATGGGTTTATGTCGGTATATTTTATCAAATAAGGTATAACGAGGTTTTATAATAAGAATGCTTTCGTTACTAGCATACTCCTGATTTTGCAACTGTAAAGTGCTGATATACGATGAAGCCAGCTTGGTGGATTATTGCTTAATATATTTTAGATAGAATATATACCGTGCGAACAAAAATGACTCAACGATCGAAGAATTATTTTAAGCAAAAAGAATAGAAAGACCGCTAGATGTGTCTGTTTCTAGCCTCAAAACTGCTAGACGCTGCAATACAGTAAACTCCTCTGTACCACGAGTATCTACAACACGGCATAAATATTGTAACTCTTACAATAACGTTATGTAATAAAATATCGGAAAAAGCTACAAAAATGTTTTTCCAATTTAATTTAACTAATTATAGCTGCATAATAAATTTGTTAAATTATTTCTTCTAATTAAAAGTTCTGTTGAATTTATATAAAATAAAAAAAGTTTTATTCATATACGTTAATAATATTATAGGAATGTTGAGTTGGAACAGGTAAAATACTCTATTTTAACTCTGATTGTAAAACATAACAATGTCTTTAATACTAATTTTATACTCTTTAACTCTATATGTTTCACGCACTCTCTCAATTCTCTTTCAAACTTGCTCGTCGACTCTCAATCCTCAACTGTCTCGCACGCGCATTTTCCTTAACCATATATTCTAACATTCTCTTACTTTTCATTCCTTAATCTCTCTGACTCTGTGCACGCATTTTCCGAAAATCTTCGGTCACACGATGATCTCGTTCACTCGATCCAAACACTCTTCTTTCGCACTTCTGTTGCTCGATTCCAAGTACTCTTCATTCTCGCATCTATCGTGCCAGATTAAACATTCGTTCCAGGCTCACGATTCCACTCCCACAATATGTACTTTTCTTTCAATAAATCGCACATATATGCTATATTTAAAAAAACTATCCTAATTGGTAAAACATAGAAAATATAAGTTAACATAGCAGTAATCATTTCAAACATGTTACTTTAGATACGGGGTTATACGAGCAAAATTCCCGTACAGCATGATTCCCTATAACGGGAATTTATATAGCTCGTAACTGGAAGAAGGGATCAGGATCGAGGATGCTGTGAGCGACAGGCAAGATAAGAAAGTCGGAACGTGGCTCGAAAGGTTGAGAAAGATAAGAAAAGAAAAGAAGTGTGCATAGTTAAGAGTGCAAAAGAGAGTATGCTCAAATTAGAGAAAATTAAGAGAATAGAATAGAATTTATCGGATTTTAAAATGGTTTGGAATGGTACGCAATAAAATTTTGCACATTTTTTGATCAGACAAGAAAATCAAAATTTTCAAATATAAAGGTGGTGGGAGGTTCGGTTTTGTTTAAACAATAAATGTTTTACAATTTTATTACACAGTTGTTTAGAGCATAGGAAACCATTAAATTTTCAATCTAAAAATTTGTTGATATTTGTTATAGTTTTCAAGATATATAGGAAAATAGGAAAGCACACCGGAAACTTTAACACTGAAAGTACCAAAACGGTCAAAATGACCGGCTTGTAATTTCTCATACAAATTATATAAATTTACAACGATTCAATTTCTCGTGATTTTCTGTGAAAAATACAGCTAAAGATTTGTTCTCCTTACATTATGTATTTTTTTTTAGAATATCTATCATTTTTATTTCTTTGGATACGAATAGGTCTACTTTAATTGTCCGTAGGTTTAATGTTAACCCTTTGCACTCGACTGGCGCCGCTATCGCGACACGCATAATTTTCTTCAGAGATTAAGTTTTGAATTAAATTCTGTATCTTGGTCAATTCAAACACTTATTTTGTTTTAAAATAAAGTAAATTAACTAAGTAAATAAAAAATCGTAAACATTTGTAATTTTCTGTTTCTCTTTCCAAAAGAACACTAAGTTTTCATACTAGTCTTTTGAAACTTAAAAAAGTTCGCGAGTGCAAAGGGTTAATCGGTGTTTTCACCTTAAAAAACCGAATATCAGGAGGTAAAAAATGTAGCGTGGTACTTAGTTCGAGGTCCTCTACAAACCAGCAAAGTTTCAAATTTTTTTTAATTTTCGGGTTTCCGCACGTGTCCCATGTAAGTGTTAAGAATGAAGGGACCTCAGTTTTCTCTTTTAAGTGTCCCGGTCAGTTCAGTTCGTAGCCGTTTCTAGTAGTATACAGAGGCTCTTTCAGAGTCGTTAAAATAAAATTGTGTTAAAATATATAAGAGAAACTTTTATTTAATCAACCATTTCCAATACAACTGCATTCGAGTAATACATATAATATAAGAGTTCGACGTTGAAGAAGACCGATCAGCCGCTTTCCCAGATACGTCTGCGATTCAATTCATCCTTTATCTATTTACTCTAGCCTCTCCACCGACTTTGCCTCGCGATTCGCCCTTCCATTCTACCATTTGTTCGTTCGTGCTCAATTTAATGTAACTCCTTCGATAGAGAAGGACCGTGATAGTACCAGTAGTTGAGGAAAAAGATAAAGAGAACGATTTGATTTCATGGAAAGGAGAGACACAGGCTACGTGGTGAATGGATGAAATTCTATATGAAGTCGTATCGCGGCCACCTCGAGTGGCTCAGTATTTTTCTGCCTACGTTCGTTTCTCAGCATTTTTAAAGATCCTTCGTGTCTTTCTCTCGTGACACGGATATGGAAATGGTGTATACATGTACTTCGCCGTCATAATAGCAGACTTTCGCGTGAAACGACATAAATATTCTTTACAGATTTGTCGTCTTATTCCGAAATATATGTGTGAACCGTGGCAAAATTTTTCTGAAGCAGGAATTTAAGGAATATTCAAAAATGTGATAATTTCTAAGATATAAATTATAAAAATATATTGAATGTGATAATACTACATATTTTAATTCAATTAACTTTCTCTTAACGATGATAGTTCGATATTTTATTCCAATTGATATATATTAATCGTCTATGGGACCGTGTGACTTAAGAATTACAAACTGATGTATCTATATTTGAAAAAATTAATTTTCTTTAGTTATCATTGCACTATTAAATTTGATTACTGTATTACTGTATTACTGTATGATACTACGATTCATCTACAGTAATTATTAGTTAAAACATTTTTAAATCAAAGTGAAAAATTGCAATCAATCCTAATTTTTTCTCCAATAAACAGACAAAATTCGGGCTATAGAGGGTTAAAAATGTTTAGATCAAAGTGAAAAACTGTAATCAATCATAATTTTTTCTCCAATAAGCAGACAAAATTCGGACTATAAGGGGTTAAAAATTTTTAAATCAAAGTGAAAAACTGTAATCAATCGTAATTTTTTCTCCAATAAGCAGACAAAATTCGGGCTATAGAGCGTTAACCTCTTGCACTCGAGACGTGATTCTCACTCACCACTTGGATTGATGCAGCATTTGGAATGGTGACTGATAAATGACAATAATCGCTTTATCGATAGATATCCTTCCTCTTTACATTTTAGATGTTAGATTCCGGGGTCGCGAAATCGAGTACAACACTTTTAATATTTTGCAAACGAATGTTTATTCAAGAAGCGTGGTTAACAATGGACTGGCCAAGATGTTGCTCGCACTCGGGCCAAAATTCTAAACGCTGATACTTTGTCATTGCTAATATATGTATATGTTAGGATAAATGTAATCAATCCGGTGATTATGTATAATTGCTGGTTATTATATGTAATCATCACTAAGTTTGGTAAATGTGATGAATTCTTGAATATTTATCAAATTAACCGGCGAGTTTATATAATTCTCAACTCGTAGGCTGACTCGTCTTAGCGACCAATGTTTGTTGTGACTAATTGTAACGACGGTCCGCGCGTTCTTATTTGCTCTAATCCTAGTCATCCAACAATGTTCGAATCTATGTGCACTTCGTAATACAACACTGTGTTTAAAATTCCTCCTTCATTCAGAATACTCCGTATTTATTACGCTTAAATCCTCGCGATACTCGCGGGACTGCTCTCGTCTATGACTGAAGTTTCATACAGCATTCACCCACCGACGCATTTCCCAAAGATCATTATTTCTTCTTCCGTACCGATCGAACATTCGTCGATGCGGTCACACGCCTCTCAAGCATTCCAAGAACCGATCATTCAACGCGACACTCGAACCGAGCACGCAAACAGCCACTCGAATAATCTTCCGCGCGACACTCACGCATTCCTTAGGACTAGACTAAACTAGTTAACCGTTTGCGTACCACGAGCAACTTTCGCGCTCTTGAGATTTTGTGCAGAAAAAAGCCAGCGCATTTGGCCGATACACACAACTGACGGCGCACCCACAATTTGTCGAAACGCGCTCAGCCTTTCGGACGCGTGCACGTTTTATAACACTTTTATAACACTACGTGTACGAAATCGACGGTTCTTTATTAATCAAAATGCGCGGCCGTTTTTCCCCAAAAATCGGCTGGTGTTGCCGAGGGCCGAGGGTCCGTCTGTTTTCCGTCAGGCTCGGTTGTAAAACAGTCGTTGGAGCTGTCGCATAGCTCGTGCTGAGATTATCTATGGTGGCCTCCCTATGTTATGTACAAATTCTTGCCTTTCATTATTTTCGTTTCCAACATACGTCTAATCTCTTTGCCAGTTGCAATAAGAATGTTGGTGTTGACTCCCACAGTGTTCGTGGAGTCGATTATATAGCATCAAAGATGCCAACACGATTTATAACAATAATATAAATAATACATTTAATTCAGTGGTAATACAAGTTCACAGTGTAATAGTTCACAATAGTTCTGATAGTTAATGCAGCTGATTGCTGATGCAGTTCTAGTACAGTTCTTGGTTCAGTTCTTGTTCAATGCTAATACAGTTCACACACAGTTCTATACAGTTCTAATGTAGTTCTAAGTTCAATGATAATACAGTTCTAACTTCTAATGCAGTGACATTCCTTAAATATTAGACACCCTTGTTAGGCGTGTCGTCGCCAAGAGGGTGGGAGGCATGCTATATCCAATCGGTTAAAAATTCTGGTGTCAAGAGAGGTGGTCAATGTCACGCCCTCAGAGTTCGTATGTAAGTCCCAAGTCAGGTAGGTGCAGATGTGACGGTGTCAGAAGGTCGCAGCTGAAGTACACGTGCGTCAGTTCTTGGTGAGGATTTAGGGTACGGCACTTTGCTATTGAGCAGAAATCGACAAACACCGAAATATTCGCCAGTTTCTAGGTCGTAAACTAATAACATGCCAGATGTGAAAATGACCGTTCTCAAAAATAGCTGGGGTTCGTCCTTATCATAAATTAAGTCGTTAGCTGTCCTTAACAGTGTAGGAGTGATAAGCGACGAAGGAACATTTTTTTTGTTTAACGGTAGGATCGAAGTTGTCAAAGAGACTGGTTTGTAATTCCTTACAGGAATTCTATAAGTCCAGTGGCGCATTTTTGAAGATTTTTTATCATTTCTTTTGTAGCACACAATAGCTAGAGTTCGTCCGTATCATAAATTAAGTCGTTAGCTGTCCTTAACAGTTGGTATAAAAGAAACAAATACGAGAAGCGCTGCTCCGTTGTTTACCGCATTGAATATGACAAGCGCCATCGCGCTCTCCGGTTTTTTTCGACGCGTAATCAAAGGAGCGCGATCACGCTCTTCGGCTTTTTTAGATACGTAATCGAAGGAGCGCATTCGCAGTCCTTGGCGCTTTTCGATCGTGTTTTTTCAAAACCCTCTGGTACGCGAACGATTAAAATTATTTATTGTTGCAGGCGCCAGATACGCTGCCACAGAATCAAATGAAAATTATTTTATGTTAAAAAATCGCGGTAAGCAAACAGCTGAAGCAGACCACACATTCTTGATTTACCTCGCATTTAATTGAAGTTTGATCTGAGAGAGCGTTTCATATGCACGAATCTAACAGAGGAAAGAGAGCAGTTCGAATGACATTTTGTTCCAAATCGATACGTCAATCGGTTCCCGAGATACAAATTTTTAAAGCTCGCGTGGATTGCTGAATGACAGTCCGAAATTCCGGGAAACGGCGTGACCTACTTTTACCCCGCGGAAATACGCACGACACGGCTAGTGATAGTAAAAAAATGCTGACTCAGCTTCCATCACTGACCATCGCACAGGTGCTATGCTTGGGACAGGTTAGTGAATGGGTGCAAGCGAGAAGGAAACAGAGTTATAGTCGACTCGAAATTCCCCTCTGCTTTAAATGACGATATCTCGAGAATGGAGAGTCGTATTCACGCGATTCGAACGGCATTTTAAGAAGGGTGCTTTCGTGCTTCTACTGATGCCACTTAATCTTTTGCAGTCCCATATTGTCCTATCTTCCGCGTCATAACACGTGTGAGATATCTTCTATGCGTAATGTTCTCGCCTTGTTCGATTTAGGATATTACGCACGCTTTTCGAGATCAGTTCAAATATTTCACAGAATTTAACCTTTTGCACTTCGAACCATCCTGGACGTTACCTACCAGCTACTCGGCGCCACTTTGACGCAGAAACGTGAATTTACGAACCTTCATATTATACAGTATAGTTTTCGTAAAACCTGCTGACAATTTTTTTATATATCTTAGCAATTGTACCATATTTTGATTTGATTTCTTGTGCCATTTCAACAGAACACTTCAGGGAAGCATGCATCTCTCAAAAAGTTGTACTGGAATAAGTTGATTCCCCGTAATCACTAATAAACTTCAATGTTCCATCAGAAAGGACATCCGAGTGATATACTAGAATTACGATGTCCCCTCAGAGAGGACAACGGAGTGCAAAAGGTTGATATCATTTTTGTTCGTCTTGTAAACTGATGAAATTTTCTGGTTATTGTTTGCAATCGTATTGAGTATATGGTTTGAAAGTGTAAATTTAATGACTGATAAATATGTGGGATTGAATAGGAAAAGGACAGTAGTCTTTAATAGAAATATGTAACGTTTATTACTAATAATTAACACGTTAAACGCCACGCTGATTTTGGTCGATTTTCCGCTAGCCTGTGTGCTGCGATACTAATTCAAAAACATTCGTTGGAAATATTTTATGAGGAATATTAACTCTTTGCGGACGGATGTCGCTGCTGCAGCGACATTATAATTTGACTCCTAAGTCGAATTGTCGCCTCCACAGTGACGAACGAATAGGAGACGCCAGTGCGAAGTTTCATCGACCATTTGTCTGTTTTCTATTTTATTGCCTGCCTAATTGTTTGGATATTTAATTTATAATCTCGTTCCATGCCACGAATCAGAGTCGAAAGAGTGCTCGTCCACAAAAGGTTAAGACAAAAATTAATCCTTTTCGTTAGGGATCTCTGACCAAGTTCTCTGCAGCTTGAACTTCTCTGAATATATAATATGTTTATGCAAGGGGAGATAAGCGCGCCAGGAAACGTACGGATTTTTCTTTCTTAGTTCAGTTCAGATACAGCATCTGATCACGTATGACCTGCCTTCGAAGCGCTTAAAATATAATAAAGTTAATATTAGAGATACACAAAAACTGAGTTTTGCTTCCATGACCCATTTCCAACAACATTTGGTCGCAAAATAGTTAAGAATTTAAGAAAATTGTAGAGTTCTGGCAAAGGCAAATCGTATCTTTGTTTAATGCGATTTAATAGAATTCACTGACGAATTATAAGGTACTATTCCTTGAAATTTGTACCGTCAGTCCTCGGAAACCAACGACGTCTGAACAAGAATTTCCTCGTTGGGTCCGTTGATCCACACGTACCACATCCTGCATGTATATTTTACAATATATTTTATGCCAAAAACTATAATTTATAAGGCTTCAAAAGATGCGATTCGTAATTAGTTCAAGTCGTTCAGTTTTGCCCCAAGAGCTGTTCGCAATTTCGTTTTTTATTAAATTTTAATTTTATTATTAGTATCTTTAAAGAAAATAGGACTGAACTCTCAAAGATTGCTAACCAGATTTAGAAATACAGTACAAGTTAATTTCATAATTATGTAATTTGATTCTATTTTATTCGATCTTCCTTAAATATTCACAGTTAACCCATCTTCACCTACAATATTAAAAAAATAATATCAAAAATTAAATACATTGAATCTGATAAATATTTAAAAACACAGTATTTATGAAAAAGTAGACTTCTTTTCGAGTTATACAGACCCGAGGAGGACAGCGGGATTAAAAGTGAGGAGGATCCGAATCTACCGAAATTAAAAAGCACCAACCACTTCTTTTTCCAGATACAGTCAACCCTCCTATAACACGGTGAGTGCGTACCGCGTTATATAGAAACCGCGCTATAAGAAACTCGGATTTAACCGTAGAAACCAGGCTAATTCGTAGCGCGTTGTATGGAAACCGCGCTATAAGAAACTCAGAATTAGTACAAATCACACTATTCGTACCGCGTTATATGGAGACCAAGAAATACAAAAGGCAAGATTAAATTATAAATTACTTTTATTGAATCGAAGAGTTCATATAAGGAAATGATAAAAAAAATGAAACAAAAAGTAAACAAAAGAACTGTTTTCCAACAAAAACAAGAAAGACTTTTGTAAAATCTTTTAACACTCATCCTCGCTGTCAAGCTCCGCGTTATATGGAAAGCCCGTTCTCAGAGTGCCGCGTTATAGGAGGGCTATCGCAATTTCAGGTCGGCGTTGTACGGAAACCGCGTTCTGAAAGTACCGCGTTATAGGAGGGTTGACTGTATCAGTTTCTCGAGTGTAACAGAACATATGAGCATATTCTTTTTAAATAAAGTTGATTGGATGAAAGCTATGAGTATTTCCCCTGCTGTGTATCACCGTTACTTTGTCATTCGCGCAAACACTGGGTAACCCATTTCGTTCATCATTTCCACAAACCGATATCGCGATCAGTTACCCCAGTTCTATCTTTCTGTTCGACACTTCAATAACCGCAAGAGTTTCAATCCAACCCCGATGCGGAATGTGGTAGTTAAAGCTTGCAGATTCCAGTTATTGCAAAATATGCTTTCAATATTTCGAATATCTTATAGATTGTTCAAAATATCACTGGTGGTATAATGCTACAAATACCTTTGCGGCGCAAGCATGCTGAATATTACAAGAACACTGAATTTTCCCTGTCATTAACACTGATACTACCGACAATTAACATTAGAATTACCGAAGTGTTAGAAATGATCAATTTCTAACTTTTTATAGAGATTTTACAAATTTATCACAGTGACTTTTGAATTTTTCCGTGATTTTCTGTTAAAAATATAGATAAAAATTTATCTCCCTTGCGTTATATATTTTTTCTCATACCGTTCATTTTTATTTGTTCGATACAAATAAGTATACTTTAACCCTTTATGGGACCGTGTGACTTAAAAGTTAGAAATTAATGTAACTGTATTTTAAAAAATTTATTTTATTTAGTTGTCACCGCACTATTAAATTTGATTACTGTATTACTGCAGTGATACCACAATTCATCTATAGTAATTGATACTTTAAGAATTATCGAATCAAAGCGAAAAACTGTAATCAATCGTAATTTTTCCTATGATAAGTAGACAAAATTCGGGCTATAGAGGGTTAATTATCGGTCGTTCTAGTGTTAAAGCATATTTATTTGTACCAAAGAAATCAGAATAATAGATATTTGAAAAAATACCTAATAAAGAGAAATCAATACGATTTTGTAGGAAATCCTAGAAAATAGTTATAAATGTACCGTTAAAAATTTATAGAATTTCTATAAAAAATTAAAAGCTATTTATCCTCGTGGTAAAACATAACCTAACAATTCTATAATACTAGAAAGTTGTACATAAATTAAATATCAAAATTATTTATGAAGTTATACTATTTTTGGATTTTAAATAATAAATTAAGTTGACGACGTAGAGAATGTAGTACCTTTAACATCTTCATGGTAAAAATAGTTTTACGTAACATTAATATTATATGACATAAGAGCATTCGAATGGTTTGGGTTTCAAATTTAAAAATAAATTCCCAAAGAGGAAAGTAATACATAGCTTCGAATGTTTTATTTTAAAAAATTAACTTTTCATAAATTCAATTGCACAACTAAATTCGACATTAAAAAATGTAAAATTCATCCATTTTTCAGATATTAATGATACTAAAAGGTTATCAAGTGGAAGCATTAAATAATAAAAATCACAGGATTAAATTTCATTCACTCACAATCCCATGAAACATTCATTTAAACATTAACGAACGCATTTGAAACATCAATTTATAATATTCGTATACATGTATCGGTAATTAAGTACTTTTTATTATTCGTTATTATTATATCTCTTAATATAATATATGTATATAAGAATATTTCTGGTGTCTGGTTATATTTGAAGCAGTTACAAAATTAATAAATACGAATGCGAAACTTATTCGATAAAAAAGTAAAGAAAGAAAATAATCCTATATAAATTACTCGTAAACATTTTCATGTTTTATTATTTACACACGCTTCTGAAATTTAGTCTTTAAAAACGCGTTACGTTTCATACAAAACTAAACCTTATAAAATTCTTTCATGTTATTCAACATTACCATCCTCCACCATATCTTCCAACATCTCGTTCTATTATATCACATCCTTACGTTCTTACACCATGACTCTTGGCGGTATTATCCAAGCGCGAATACTCTTCTAAAAGAGAGATCTAAAATGCGAACGTCATTGTTCACTGGTTGATATGTATAGAGAAAGCACTGAGACGTCTTCCGAGCGGGAACCACTGTAAGAAAGAGGAACCAGTTAGGTCGATTTGTCCTTCTATCTCTCTCCCGCCCTCCATTTTTTTCTTTTTCTCTTTCTGCTCCTCGACACTTTTCAAGGAGAGCAATCGCAACGGACGAGAAAATAGCCGTAATACGCGCGTCCGAATGTCCGTTCACCCAACAGACGCAGCGATATATAGACATGTTCCTTTCTCTCCTGTTTATATGTGATGGCCGCGTGTCAAATCCTTGTTTTCCGTTTCGTTTACCGGAAATTGATTTTCGATCTGGCACTCTGGAAGTGACACGCATCGTGAGCATCGGCTCCGTTTCGAGGGCGTCTCTCCAAGGAAATTGTCTGCCATGTGCCCGAGGCTATATCGTTGTATCTCGCATGCTCGCCGTGAATCTACGCGTGCCACCTTATCCATCGAAGATTTCAAGACACCTTGTCTTTTTATCTATTCATATTTAGATGAAGGTTTTAGGAACATTGGCGATCGCGATCATACATTGAATTTTGGAAAAATTATATGATTAATGTAGGAATTTGTTTGTAGGAATCTGTTATTAACCCCTTTGCTACGGTCGTTTAAATACAAAACCGTTCTTGTTATACAGATCGATGCAATTTTCGTTAATGTAACAGAAATATGCTTGTTGAAATGAATCATGACATACAACTAAACTGCGTATTTTTACACAAATTCATATTTTTGTGAATATAATTAAACAAACAGTAGCTAAATAGGCAATTGTTTTATATATTAAATATTTTGACGAATACTATATTGTAGGTTTATTTATACGTAATACATATTATGTACATTTTGTATAGTTTCGTGTCCTCAAATCTTCCGTAACTGCATAAAAATCCGCAATCTCAAAATCAAAATCGAGAATAACATATGTTAATGAGAATAAAAATAATTATGTGCTATAAAAAATGTCCATGTAGTAATATATTTATGTAATATACTTTGAAAAATGATACGAATAATATTTTATTTCTACCGAATTTTGTGTGCAATTGTAGGTTTGCAAATAAACATCTAAATTGAAATCTGTTTTTCACGGCAATTTAAAATCTTATTTTACAGTAATGTATAACACTTTTTAAATAAAGCAGAACATGTACGAAAAAGAAATTAAGTTTTAAAGAAATAACATATCTTCCTTCTGAAAATGAATCGAATCAGCTGAATTTGTCCTTACATTAACCCTTTATGGGACCGTGTGACTTAAAAATTACAAATTGATATATCTATATTTTAAAAAATTAATTTTCTCTAGTTATCACTGCACTATTAAATTTGATTACTGTATTACTGTAGCGACACCACGATCCATCTACAGTAATTATTAGTTAAAAAATTTTCAAATCAAAGTGAAAAACTGTAATCAATTGTAATTTTTTCTCCAATAAGCAGACAAAATTCGGGCTATAGAGGGTTAAACATTTTTAAATCAAAGTGAAAAACTCTGTAATCAATCCTAATTTTTTCTCTGACAAGCAAACAAAATTCGGGCCATAGAGGGTTAAAGTATTTATTGTTCTAAAGTGTATCAGTTCGAATAGCGAGGGAAAATTAACGTTGGACGTTAATAAACACATTACTCAATCTCTGAGAATGTATTTTTCAACCCTGACTGAAAGTTGATTTTTAAAGTCGTCTACTTGATAGATCTTGTAACTTTGCCCTTTAGGTAATACCATATCGCCTTCGAAACACTTGGACACTAAGATTGATGACCGTGTGTATACGTAAAAGTGTCTAGATAGATGTCTGACCCTCACTCGACGGCTTATTTGTCAACCTCTTGAAGAAGCGGCTGGAAATGTCGTATTTAACTACAAAAGTTTACAAGTATCGTTTCGCTCGAGTTGAGTGTACTTTATAACAAGTTCAAAAGTGTGAGCTGGTGTTGGTCCGTCTTTTAACAAGTACTACATTACAGGTATTCCACGGTTTTATAAGTGAACAACATACTTCAGAAATCTTCTCTCGATCGAAGCATATTTTTTAAATTGATTCAAGTAACAGACAAGTTGTCATCTATGCGTTATAATTTTTTAGCGCTTCACATAATTATGATTTATATCATTTATACTTCCTCTTGGTGCGTTTAAATGTAAATAACACGATTCAGTGTATAATTGTTTAAAGAATTGTTTAAAAATTCAGTTTAAAAAAAAATATTAGGTTGCTGTAAAATTTCTGTCTGCTACAAAACTTACCGATGAAACTTACCGTACTCCTTTCGAATTATGCATTTTCCACTATTATTGATAACTAGATTGCGGATTTTTATACAAATTTATATTTTTGAGAAACAGTAAAAAAAAAAGTCGAACTTTAGTAGAAAATTATTTATTATTTATTATTTATTATTTATTCTGTGTTCTGTGAACCTTTAAATTTCTTACAAATGCATAAAAATCCATAGTCTATTTATGTATAACAGTATTCCATCTACCTGGGAATTATTTTCAATCCATCTATTTATTTATTTATTTTTTTTTTAATGTTTATTACTGTAGTATTGTATTTTATTATTATATCATTGTTCTGAAATCAAGAAGGCTATTTATAATAATTATTAATTTCTAATTTTTAGATCGAGCTAAGTAAGGTAGTCTGCACCACCAGTAATTTCAAACACTTATAAAAATCTCTCTGAATTTCTAATTAACGATAACCTGACAAAAATATCCTTAAATTTTTCAAAGTCTTTCATAAACTAGAAAATTATCACATCTCTCACACTATTTGTAAGAATTTAAACAACATAACTTATGCAGCAACCTAATATATTATTTTTGATCTGACTGATTTAATTAAAAAAAAGCTTTTCAATCGAATCAACACACTTCTGTTTCATAGAACCTGAATTTCCTTCCAAACCAGTGAATCGCATTATTAACCCTCTAAATTGTGAACAATTTAATGAGCTTCCATCATTTTCTGGTAACTTCTACTCCAAGAGTCTACTCCAGACTATTGTGTAAAATCGTCCACGTACCGAGTCGCGTAAAAAAATAGAGACAATTGTGTGCAGTGGAAACGTCGTTTCTCTACACGGCCGCGGTTTTGCGCTTGGTTTCTAGCGTTTCTTTGTTCCAAAATGAATTCAAAGGAAAATGTATCCGTCCGTCGTGGTATTTCTCGCGAGTCTACTTTCCCACGCCTGCACATTGTATAAATACAGTGTATTTTTCATTTAAACTAGAAACAGAACTATACTAATATGTTCCATAAGTTGAGGCGGAAAGAAGATATTCTAAAAATGTAGATTCAAAAAATTCTTTGTTAGAAAGTTGTGACATAACGAGAAAAATAATGTTACATTTTCTCATTTCTATCTATAGTTTGATTTAGTAACTCACATAACACGGAAATAAAATAAGAAATAAATAAGTATATATTAAATGATTTGCAGAAGAATAAGACATTTTTTTATTTACAACGTATAATTATTCGGAAAGTTAATACATTATAATATTAATCCTTTATCGCTTTATTTCTTTGTTTTGTTTGAAAAACAATATTTTAAGCGTAGGAAAGAGTATCATTTATGGGAAAAATATTAAAAAATTGTTAACATTATTAAATTTCTTGTTTATTATCTGTAACCTACCATATATAAAACTTTGTACTGTGAAATACACGACCCACTATGCATGAAGGGGTTAACATTGACAAAGTCTTCTATATCACCGAACCCTTTGAGGTAAAATAAAATTAAAATATCTATTTCTCATTTTTATTACAATTTCAAATTATTTTTGTACAATGATCAAATACATGATAAATTTGGGGTATGGAAAGCTCGTAAAATGAATTTGATGTTCATTAATTTCTCGAAAAGGAATAACTGAACTTCGCACCTCCCGGCATTAACCTCCTATAATAATAAATAATAAAATTACTTCGCCAGGAATATTTCGGTTTCCTACTGCAAAGGATTAAAAAATTAAACAAGAATCTTTCTGCATAAACACTCGTATTTAACGATCACCCCGTTCTTTACACACCCATTCAAATATCTTTCTTTTCTTTACTTTTTGACTATTCTTCTATTCGCGAATGCCGTGGACACGAGGTTTCTGCCGCGAGTAAAACACCGATGTCGAAGAAAGCTGGAACGGAATAAGAATGAGAGGTGCGTCTTGCCACCGGAGAAAAGCATGTTTTTCCGGTCATTAGATCTCGTTCGTGCGATAAAAGGGGCGAACAGAGAAGAGCAGGGATCGTTAGCAGACCGACCGTTTACCAGGAGACTGATAAAAGATCGCGTAAAGAAGGGCACGATGCTCTCTAGCCTGCTTGTTCTCTCCGGTTACCTTGTAAAACGCGTTATATCAGAGCTCACTGGTTGCTCGATACTTCGGATCCCGTTGCTGCTTCTGACGAACGTTGTTAAATGAGCGGATGTAACGATTCTGTGGAATTTATGTGCGCAATTTTATGTCATGTACTTGAGACTCTGGAATTATCTGATAGCAAGATATTGCTACGGAACGTGTTTACTGTATGTAAAATGAACCGGTTTTATTTAATAATATGATGACATGCTGGTTTGATACTTTGAAGTCTGAATTTAAAAAAAAAAGAAAAATTAAATTTGTCTCTCGTTGAACATTTTAGCAACACTTTTGATGTCATCGCCATTTTTTTTCTCCAGGTGCTTTTTAAGCAGTGTCTCGCTGAAAGAAAAGAAAGAGTCCCTCGATACTTTTTATACCAAATCAGAAATGAAATTACGAATGTTAGTACAGAAGTGTGCCGTTAAGCTTTAATCACACAGAATTACGGATCAATCAGGAATTGAAAATTCCCTTGCCATGGTTTTTTAACACTAAAACTACCGACGATTAAAGTAGACCTATTTGTACCCCGAGACATAAAAATGATAGGCGTTCTAAAAAATACATAACGCAAGGAAAACGAATCTCTATGTATATTTTTAGAAAATTGTAAAAAACCCTGGAAATGGTATCATTGTAAATTTATAGAATTTCTACGAGAAATTACATGCCGGTCATTTTGACCGTTTTGGTAGTTTTAGTGTTAACGCATAAAAGTCGTGAAATACCGCTTCTTTAATGTCATCATTTTTTTGTAACTATGTATTATTCATTATACGTACACTTATAGTATAAAACTCGAGAAATGTAGAAGAACTTAATCAAACATACTCTCTTAATCTTTTCAATCGATAAAAAATTCTTTAATTATACGTATAGATGTCTGAAGAAACATTTAACCAAACATGTTCCCATTAATACATTAAATCTCAATACAGCTCCATAAATAAAAAATCCTTTAATTATCCATCCACAATAGCTTTTTTCTTTTCTCGCGACGCGTATCACTGCTAGTGTCAGTGACTCCGTTCTTTACAATTAAACTCTCTAGACGATGCAATACATTACTAAGAAGGCAAAAATGAACAGAACTCGCATATAGGATCAAACGAAACTGTCTTGCGCCGTGAAAGATAGCCGGAGAGAGGATAAAGAACATTGGTGGCATTGCGATTTCATCGATTTCTCGGCAGCGCGTTAAACAGCCGAGAATCGCCGCAAAAGTAGCACAAAATCTCGTGTAACAGCCCGAATTCCTGAACCGCAATTTCCTCCATTCTTCCTTTTTCTTCGGTCTGCAACGCTCTTTCCTGCCGTTTCTAACCGTTTCCTCGTCGACAGCTTATCTGGTCCCTTCGTGCAGTTTGAGCTTCACCGATTCGAAACAGGACTCATTCTCGGCTTATTTGGTCCAGTCTCGTCCGCTGATCGATATTTTCTCTTCTTCGGTTTCTTCCTTATAGAAAGAGGAAGAAAGGAAGCAGTTACGATTCGATGGTTTTCATTGAGCTCGGTCATCGGTCGCGACATTTTCATTTATTAGAGATAGTCGGTTTAATAAATATTGGATTGTTCAGAAAGTTTGTAACGTTTTTAACAGATGTTGGCACCGAAGTTCTATTGAGTATTTGGTGGGATTGAAAGGGGATTATTTATCACGAACTTGTACCTAATAATAAAAGATTTTATTCCAATAAATGTTGTTCTCGGTTGGACCGATTAAATGTAACAATTAAAATGAAACTTCCAAAATTAAAAAAAGTTAATGGTATACTGGAATAACAAAATTGATATTCGTAGGTGTCAAAACTTCTACTGTTTTTTGATTATTTAAAAACTTCATTAAGATCAAGTCGCTTAATCCTTAAGTCAGGAATCAAATAAAAAAGGTTCATTTAAATTGATAAAAAGACCGTTACAATTAGTTCGAGTAGAGATATTTAAATCGACAAGTTACGTCGACGAATTCTGTATTTAATTTTAATACACAGTTAATCGCTTAACAAGCAATTTAAATTTATAATCTGTTGATTTCATAAAATGATAAGCATTGCTTTTAGTTACAATGCAATACTAAACCGGTTAAGATAACTGATTCATAATTTTTCTTAAAATTTCAATAAATTTGCAGTGCTGCATTTTTCAACATTTTCTGTAATTCTCTGTAAAAAAATGTGGACAAAGTTTTGTTTCTCTTGCATCGTGCATTTTCTTTTAATCTTTCCTCCTTCCTAGCATCGCTAACCTGTGTAATTTTCTTCAAAAGTTAAGTTTCAAGTTAAATTCTGTATATTGGTTAATTCAAAATTTGTTTAACACTTTGACCGCCACGCCGAAATCACATGTTTTGCTCAGGACGCCAGCCTCGTGACGCCTGTACATAGAAGATTTGATAAAAATTTGATTCTTATTTTTGATCTTCTAATAAAAAATTTTAATTATTGAATAGTGCACATTTTATTTTAAAGTATTCTCTAATCAGCGATGATGTTCAAAATTTATGAACTGTCAATGTTCATTCAACTTTTACAATTATAAACATTTGAAGTACTCCGTTCACCGATGACCACCGTAGCGCTAGAGGAGAAACAATCTGCGGTCACATATAACCACCGTGGCGGTCAGTGTGTTAATTTTAAAACAAAGTATATTAACCCTCTATAGTCCGAATTTTGTTTGTTTATCAGAGAAACGAGCTACGATTCATTAGAGTATTTTACTTTGATCGCGAAATTTTTAAAATAATAATTGCTATAGATGGACTGTGGTATCGTTACACTAATATAGTAACAAAATTTAATAGTACAGTGATAACTAAATGAAATAAATTTGTTTAAATATAAATACACGAGTATGTAACTCTCAAGTCACACGGCGCCATAGAGGGTTAATCAAACAAACACGAAATCATAAACATTTATAAATCTTTTTTCTTTCTAAAACAATGCTTTAAGTTTACACAATAGCCTTGTGAAACTTAACAGATTGCTTATCATTCGGGGAGATCTCCCATTTTTCTACCCTATCATTCGTAATAAATAATACTCTACTGTCACACTTCGTTCTATGGTATTTTATTCTACAATACATTTAGATAGAAACAACGAACTTTATTTTCAAACCATTTGTTATAAATTGCTATAAAATAGTACAGGTAGCCCTGCTACAACACGGCACCCTGTAACACTGTTTCGCTCTAACACGATAAAAAAATTGCGTAAACCTTTATTCAACACTGTACTTCTACAGCACTGTATAATATGATTTTTGTTTAACATATTCAAAAACTAAATTACCTTAAAATAATGCGACCTTGTAAGAACCAGCAAACAAACCAAAATTACAGATTTTTTAAAGGGGATAGAAGGTGCAAAAAATCTAAACGAAGAAGAAAGTTCAGCAAGTGAAGGTGATATCGTTCAACCGAAAAAACGTTCTTGTTTGATCATATTGAATAGCGACGAGGAAGAAATTTATTAAATTACAGTTACGTTAAATGAAAATAATATTTTTTGTTTTTTTTTCGTTTTGTGTTATACATACATTTAAATCTTTAATAAAAATTAAGTTGCTTATTTGGAATTAAAAAAAAAAAGTTTGATTTTAATAAATTTTCGGAAAGTAACCTCCCTTTTTGCACTGCTCTGGGTCTCGTATAACACGGTTTCGTACAGCACAGCATTTTCTAGGAACCTATGTACCGTGTTATAGGAGGGTTACCTGTACTTAAAATAATTTTTTTAACTATATTTTTAGAAATATGTCAATAAGTGTAACTCGTGCGGTTGGTAATGTATTAAACAAGTTTAGTAGTGCAAAGGGTTAATATCTACAAATTTGATATCTTTGGTATTTGAATATCTTTGGAAGATGGGGTAATTGCGAATGCGGGGTAAATCCGAACGGCACCATATTTCCATGTTCCCAACCTCCATTTTCCGCTCCACAACGCGTTTACGAGATCTTCTTCTGTGCTTAATGTTCTCGTCTTGTCCGAGGTAAGAGGTTGTGCACGATTTTCAAAGTGAGATCGGTTAAAACATTTCATAGAATTTGATCTAATTTTTGTTTGTTCTGTAACTTGATGAAATTTCAATTTCAAAGTGTTATTGTTTGTAATCGTATCGAGTATATGGTTTGGAAATGTGAGTTTAATGACTATAAATATATTTGATGGCAAAGACTATAGTTTAAAAGGCCTCAAACGATGCAATTCATAATTAATCCAAGTCGTTCGATTTTGCCCCAAGAGCTGTTCGCAATTACCTCAACGAGGTCAGGGTAAATCGGAATGGGAAAGGTTTCGTTTTTTATCGAGATTTTAATTTGATTATTATCTTTTATGAAAATGTAACTGAACTCAAAGATTTCATAATTAATGAAAGAAAGATTTTATAATTATCTAATTTCATTGGTTTTTGTTCAATCTCCTTTAGGCGTTTGCAATTAACCCATTTTCCTCTACAAATGAGTATACTTCAATCGTCGATAGTTCTAGTGTTAATTTACACACTTTAGTAACATTTGTTGTGAGCGGTGGTACACACATTCATACTACCGTCCATAAATATTTAAGCACTTGGTAGAATCTGATCGAAAAGTTTATATCAAGGTTATAATTTAAATACCCCAGAGTAGAATGAATATAAATTTATATGATTGACATAGAAACGTGATCCTTATGCAAGTGTAAGAGAGAAATAATGTGGTAAAAATTACACTGAGATGCCTTATTTCAAATATATTTTGCATATTTTACATAAACTATGTGATGTGGTCAAATACTTGTGGACGATAGTGTAGGTGTGTATGAACTATGTCAGAATGGTTTCACGTATGTATTATAATAGTATATGTATACACTATCGCTCAAAAGTATCCGGACACTTGCTTATTTTCAACAGAATGTAATTTATGATTTTGTTATTTAATTGTTACAGCAGTTATTGTACAGCTATTGTTATAACAATATAGTGTAACAGAATATTACGATAGGATAAAATTAAATATTGTGAATAAATTACTGAGCTAATGTATCCAACAAAAAATTACATTAATGTCTACAAATGTCAAACTTTATAGAATTGTTTCGTTACTTGAAAAGTTCTTTATATTTGGATTATTTAATTGCTAAGCTATGGCTCAAATAATCATGTGCAATATTTCATAAATGGTACTAAACATGATTGACAAATGAACGTATTGTATACGATCAAAAAAATATTTCAGATCAGACATAAATTCAGAGACCTCTTCTCCTACCGTTACATTTATATTGTGAATACACCATCAAATTCACATTTCCAAAGACTAGAATGTATAATTAATTCGCTTTTATTAATCTTTAACCCTCTATGGGACCGTGCGACTTAAAAGTTACAAACTGATGCATCTATATTTAAAAAAATTAATTTTCTTTAGTTATCACTGCACTATTCAATTTTATTACTGTATTACCGTAGTGACACCACGATCCATCTACAATAATTATTAAAACATTTTCAAATCAAAGTAAGAAATTGTAATGAATCCTAATTTTTTCTCCAATAAGCAGACAAAATTCGGGCTATAGAGGGTTAACTCCTCGCCAAAAAAAAAATATATATTTGTATGGAGAAAATATACATTACCGCTGAAAAGTATACGGACACTTGCTTATTTTTAACAAAATGTAATTTATAATTTTGTTATTTAATTGTTACAGCTATGTGGAGCAAAACGCTATGATAGGATGAAATTGAATATTGTGAATAAATTACTGTGCTAATATGCAATAAAAGTAACACTAAAAATAGGTGTCAAACCTTATGGAACTGTATTGTTATTTGAAAAGTTCTCTATATTTGGGTTATTTAATTGCTAAACCAGTGTTCTTTTACGAATCGTGTATTTCATTTTAATACACTATTAATAAATTTTTATTAATAGATAATTTCCACTTACAATGCGTCGGTTCCTTAAGAAGGTAGTAAATATTACTTTCAGTCATTAAATTGTCATTAATTTACATGCTTTAGTAATATTTACGCATCGTCGCTAGAAATTGATGAAGTTGACTAATTTATCAGTGTTCGGATACCTACGAGCGATAGTGTACACATAATTTAGCCATAGAACTAACTGATTCCTCTCTCGAATCGTATGAAATACTTTGGACTGTAAAAATTTTCTTGATACGTCTCACGAGGCACTTCCAGAAGGATTATCGAATAAAATGGAGGCTTTCGTAGCTGGCTCTCGTTTCGAACGTGGATCGAAATATACGTTCTTTATGGTACGGACGATTGATTTCTTTGAACGCTTTTTTCCATTTCCTTCCTCCTCGTTTTTTTTTATTTTTGTTAAAGCGATCATTTATTCTATTTATTGGACCGCTTTGATTCGCTCTTATTTGAAATTGAATATCGAAAAGGAAGGAATCGTGAATAGATAAGACGATGGATTTTTCTTATGTTTCATGGTGAAGTAATAAAGATATTGCGGTGCAGTAATACCAGTAGATATTTCACTTTTGTTCTCATTTACTTTAACGATCTCGTCGATGAAGCTTCCGACTGTAAGGATGGTATCGATGTTTTTGTCGGTACCTAAGGAAATGAAGGATCGATTCCTTTTTATGATCGGTCTAATTAAAAATAATAATCAGAATATTTGTAGAATTCCTATTTTTTTAACAATGGAGATAAAAATCTCTAAGGTATTAATCAAGAATATACAAAAGTGCGAAAAAATTTTAATCTAGTTTATGGCATTTTAACAAACATTCTAAGAATTTTTATTCTGGAAGCGTGAATAAATGTGTAAACAAGTATAACACTAGTTGGTTAATCTTTATGAAAGCGTTGAACAAGGTTTTTTTCAATTACATATTTTTAATTGTTTCTAAAAATTCTACGAAAGTTAAAAAAATAAATCTATTTAAAACTTATTATATATATTAAGGTTATTATATATTTTATCATTAAGATATTTTTTTAAGCGTTAAACCGAAAATGAAAATAACAAATCTATAAATCTCTAAAATGCTATTTGACAGTTTTTAATATTTTTAATTTATTTTAGTTCAAAGTATACTCATGATCGTATTAATATACATATCTTTATTTTTTATTTGGTGTATTAAGATGATCGAAATAATGCCAGATAGAAAATGATATAGCTTATTGCTATATTTACATACAATAGTTTATACTTCCATAACTATTAAATATTTTTGTACGTAAAAAATTTTGTAACATGAAAAAATGTGTACAAATGAATTTGCATAGTTTCAAATCAATAACGTAAACGATTTTGATTCTATGAAATTCCAAAGGTACTCTACATTTTAACCCCTTTAATCTCACGAATTCACCCCCTATAATCTAACCTTTCGATATTATTTCAATTGCTATTACCAAAAAATTACTACAGCTTTAGATGTCCTGTATAAAACCGGATTTTACTTTTCACGATGCAAAGACCTTCAGAAACTCGGTTAAATTTTTCGAATAAAGAGCTCCTGAAACAATAGCACAATCCAACTGTATACCTTTAAATAGAAAAAAAAAAAAAAATCGCGCACCACCCTCGAAGAAAAGGAAGCGAGAAAGAAAATAGCTCGAGCTGCTGTAACTTTTCTTTGCCTTCTATTTTTTAAATGTTTCTCAACGATTGCTTCGAGCACACGTAGAGCGGGTTGAGCATTGTTAAGAGCACCTTTCGGTTTAAATAAAGGGGATTATACGCGGAGAAAGGGCAGCTCGTAGATTTACGTTTATTAGCTTTTCCCGTTTTGAATCGAATAGAATTAAATTTTCACGAAACAATTTTAACTTCGTCCATGCACAATCTCCCGAGTGAAACTTAAAATAACAATAAGCGGTCCTGTTCCAAAGTTAATTTTCCATCAATGCGACCAGTCTTGGTTAAATGTTCGAAACGTTTTGCATTTCTCGTTTTCTTCGTCCATAGTATTCGTTGGTCTTTTACCGTTCAAAATCTGCATACAGGATAAACCGAGTTTTCTTGGATTGTTACGAAATATCTTTATTGCTATAAATATTTTTCTGGATATTAAAAGAAATTCGGCAAATATACCCAACTGTTTTTTTTTACATGGTTTTAAAATAACACCGTCGAGAAAAACAGACAGTCTCTCTTCTTATTAACAGTCTCTAAAATCATTTTCTTTCTTGGCAGAACATGTAGAGTGGCCGAGCCCAAAAGAGAGTCCGTCCGTTCTCGCGTTCCTATGTTTATGGATGGTAAAGACGCACGCACACACACATGTGGACATACGCGCACACGCATATATGGACATACGCTCGCACACACATATGGACATACGCGCGCGCACACACACATTTTCGCGTTCGATCAAAGATCCACGGCGGAGCTATCGATCGCATAAGGGTGGCATCCGCCCTTGATGTCGCGACCGTGGTCATCCACGTGCCGAATTTACCGCAGCCTCGAACCCGATAGCCGTCGGCACGGCAAAGCCACGTGCCGATTCTCGAGGCACGAAAACTGTGGCTGTCGACAGAACAAAGCCACGTGTCGATCCTCAAATTCGCAGAATCGGTGGATACCGATACCTTATGGCACTGCCGCGAGGTTCCTTGTGTTCGTGGCAAGCACCAATTATCCCTTGATAATGCGAATGGATTTCCCATGCACTAATCTTCGATCTTCGTATCTCACCCTAAATTCGTCGGATCCATTATCTCCTTTATTTGGGTCCCCAAACCGCCGCCAAGATGGGTTTCCCAGATACAGTAAAGACTCGATAAGTGTTGAGAATTTGGGACCGGCGAGGAACATTTAGCGGACAGGAGACTCGCTTCTGCAAACCATTTGTATCTTGCCGACGTCGACGAACGTAGAAAAAGACAGTTCGATGAAGAAGAAAGGGGGACTTAGAGTCGAGGTGGTCGTAAAGATTAAATGCTTACATATCGGTGAGGCAATACCAATGCATCGAACAAACTTTTTTATTTTTCATTTCGTTTTAATAAAAATTTCACTAACATACTGGTGAAATCTTGCCGATTAAAGTAAGACCAAACACGATATTGTTACGACAATTGGTTATTATGATTAGGCTTGTAAATGTTCCTGTTTCCTCGCTGTTTCTTTCTATGCATTTGCAGAAAGTAAATTATTTCAAGATTATTCAGGTTAATTAAAAATATCGTAACAATTTCGTGTTTGGTCTCATTTTAATCGGGAAAAGCTCATCAATATATCAATAAAATTGCCATAAAATAAAAATGAAAAATAAAAAAGTTTCATCGCTGCATTTGCGTTATCTCACCGATACGAATACGATAGAGATTTTCAAAGGGAAACCTTGCGGTGTCATATTTCTCCCATGCTTGCTTCAAGAGAGAACCCCCTTAATGGTGGGGATAATCCGCGAACACTTAGCGTGTAGATCCTTTCGAACGTTTAGCGAGTCTTTACTGCACCACACTTTTCCGACTCCTCTCCTAATAAATTCCTTTGCCCATTCGCATACCAGGGCATCCACCCCTTCAACGGGGATACAAATAATTACCGGGCCCAAAACCGGGGATCCACACTCTGTACGAAAACGCCGCCCTAGACACGACTCAACGTCTTCTTAGCAGTATTAAATAAAAAAAATGATCCAAGAAATCCTCGTTCGGAGTTACCTCGACGACACTTGGCCTTCTGCCACGCGGCAATATCTGCAAATTGTAATTTTTGTGCATCTAATCGTAAATATATGTTAGAACGTAGAAAATGAGTGAGAGGACGGATGGGTGTTGGAGAGAGAGATAGGATGTGTGAGAGCTGGAAAAAAACAAAAAAGTCAGTCGGCATGCGTGCATTCGTTGAGTTAGTTGCTATCGTTTTGCTACATACAGTGACTTGTATTAATATTCGGACACCACAGTGTTCGATCAATTATTACCCTCTGTATTCGACCATAATTGAACTAACAAATTTTTTTATTTTTGCCATAATAAATTATATACTCTTTTTTACAGGGACGCCAATTTTATTTATTTAAACCAATTTCTTTATTGTGTAACAAATAGTATGTTGGGAAATGTTCAATTTGTACGTCGCAAAAATATTCGGACATTTAATTTTCTGCAATGATTTTACATAAAAAGTACATATATATTATATGAATTTTTTATATGTCAATATTTTGTTGGGTAGCCGTTCATACGTACATGCGCTTATTATCAAGTAGCGATGAATACTTACTAAATATTATTTCTAGTATTCTTAATTTAAGGCTTTTCGTTCTTTCTCTTTTGCAATATGTACGCGTTACTAATTTTATTTTAGTTGATAATTAAAATATCTATGAATTTGATTCTATTGTTAACACTAGAACTGCCGGCGATTAAAGTAGACTTATTTGTATCAAAGAAATTAAAGTGATAGCTATTTGAAAAAGTATCTATAATAGCGGTAACAATTCTTTGTGTATATTTTTTACAAAAAGTCGTAGAAAATCCCCCAAAAATATATCATTGTGAATTTACAAAATTTATATAAGAAATTACGAACCAGTCATTTTGACTGATTCGGTAGTTCTGGTGTTAAATGTATAAATGCATTGTATACAGATACGTTGTATATGGAATATGGAATATGGATTCTTATAAATGAAATAAAATAGTTTTATTATGTACATCTTTGTTATACGGCTTGGAATAAAACGTGTGTACTCGAGGAAATCTTACTACGAACTTACTTGGACTCGCAAAAGAAAAACTGTCGTCCACTTATACCTAGGAACGGTTGTATTTCAAGTGCTCAGACTTTCTGACTTTCTCAGGACGCATCTAGCAGTCCTATTATCTTTGCTTATACAAAGACATTCCTTACAACAGTGAAGCTCATTTTTGTTCTCAAGCGATATTGTACTTTTACTATTCTTACAATTAGTGGTATTAACACGAAACGTATCTCGCAGTTTACTATAGGAAACGTATCTTTTTTGCACGTTTTTTTTGTTTTTATAAGGTTTTTTGAAGAACGTATTTACCGTGTAAAAACAGAGTTGGATGTATCACGAAATATCATTTTTCTCCATCTGAACTAAAGACCATAGGTGCAACTCCATTGAATATATATCTACAATATATGTAAATAATCTATAATATATTAATATATTATATATTATATATTATAGATATATAAAATATATTTAATATTAAATATATATTGTGGGATTAGGCATAAAATATATAGTTTATTAAAAATAAAAAAACAAACAAATGAACAATAATATCTATAACCACTAATCTGGACTTATATCGCTCTGACTACACTTCTCCGTTCCAATTAACATGCTGTCGTTCATCCCTTGCTCGTCCGAATATGCATTCGTCTCTTAAAACTACAATTCTTAAAAAGACAACATCAACTACAATATAAACGATAATATATATAATATCTATGTAAAAACATTGAATTTTTACCTTATATGATTTATTTTTCTACACTGTATTCTTATTATATAATTGTACGGAGGACATGTTAGCTTTAAACTGAGACTGGTTTTAACTGAATTGAATGCCATGCTATGTTCTTGTACGTATTTATATGCGTATGTAAACATTATTACATTATTATATAGAGCTAGTGTTAGGTGGCGAAATTGGTATGCTATATCATCTACATAAGCCATAATATGTATATATAATATACATAAGAAATATGTATATTTTTTTTATTTGTTTCTTCAGTTATTCAATTACCGTTGCAAAACGGTTACGCAGTTAATCAATGCAATTCATTCATGTACATTTTATCTTTTGTATCTTTTTTTCTTATTAAATATATCTACTAAAATTTTTAATTCGTAGTTTCAATCTGTTCACGAAGTTAGAAGTAAGTACAAGTTTCGCTTGAAGTTAACCATAAAATTGTATAGAAAATGTTTTTTAACGAGTAGCTTGCGTTACTTTTTGAACCGAGGTTAAATTCAAATTTTTTCGGCCTTTTGTCAACAGATTGTACTCTTAGGTTAAAAAGAATTGTTATTTTTATCCTCTCTTTAAAATTTTTTGGTTTTTGTTCGGTTTTAGGTACAGAAATATTTCAGAGAAATCTTTGTACGTATAACAGAAGTTAGTTTTTAATTTCTTCAGCCTTAATTTTAGTTGAAAATTACGTTTCTTTACTACTATATTTTGTATTTAATTTATTCTCCGAGCTGAGGGAACATATTTTGAATAGTTCTCATTTACGGAGCATGTTTTGTCCGAGTTTTAGTTCTGCTGTGAATAGTACCACATACGAATAACGAAATAAAGTACAATTATGCGAAATATGTTTTTTAGGTTATTTTATGAATGAGGACGTAATTTTGAAGTGCCACGTACAGGAATGACATTAATTTGCGTATTTTATTCTGAGCTACATTTGTTTGTGGTTCCTCTATTTTTACTTATTGGCAGTGATTTTACTTTGTCGTTTGTTATATATTATATCGGTTAATATTTATAAATAATCGTTTATGAATAATAATCTTATATTTTCTATAGTTAAAAAAATTTCAAGTTTCAAATTTCAGATTTCAGATTTCAGATTTCAGATTTTAGTATTTAAGATTTCAAATTTAAAGTTTCACATCTTAAATTTTTAATTTCAGCATTTGAGAGTTCAGATCAAAAATTTCAGATTTTTAATTTTCCCTCAAATGTCAGATTTCAGATTTTAGATCTTACAATAGCATTTGAGATTTCAAATTTCAAGTTCCAAATTTCAGATTTCTAATCTGACCTCAGATATCAAATTTCAGATCTCAGAATTTAGATTTTAGATGTAAGATTTAAAAAGTGTGGCAAACACTCCATGTATCTCATATAATAATACAATAACCTTTTTCTGCGTACTTCTATACATTTATCAGAGGAAATTGCATTTTATCAAAAAGCACAGGCGCAGCTTAAATAAAAACGCTGAAAGTTTTTACTCGCAGAAAAGTTGGTGGGAAACGCTGATTCGTATCGAAACAACTATTACTTTTTCAGTAGCTCTACTCCACGGAATGACAATAGTTTTCTAACTTATCGTCTCGCGTTACAGACGTTTTGATTGTCAGTGGCGGAGGAATGACTTTTATCTTAAATCTTTTATTACACTTCAAGCCACAACGCAAGGTGAAGTAAACTACAAGAATAACTCCGGTTAAAACTGTCTTTCATTTATCAAATTCTAGTTCCGTCGTAAATCCCAGGAGCAAACCTGTGTCAACTTCAATTCAAGATGTACAACTTTCAGGCACACCAACGCAATTGTGCTAGAATATTGAACTGTCGGTACAAGGAATAGACATCTTTGCGGTTAATATTATAAGAATATAAGTAAAAACTGTATGATAAATTTTTTTTATACATTCAACTTCAGTGACGGTTCTTCCACGAGGACTGTTAGGCTGCAGCCCATTCAGTATAAAATGAAAATTCCTATTTCATTATTGCCGTTATAATTAATCTAACCCGAATCTAATCCGGCCGCCTTTCTTGCTCTGTTTGGTCAGTGTTTTTTGTCAATAAGTCGTTATCCCTCTATGGGACTGTGTCTTAAAAGTTACAAACTAATGTATCTATATTTTAAAAAATTAATTTTATTTAGTTACCACTGTACTATTAACCCTTTGCGATCGGTAGATTTCGCTTTTGGGAATACCAGTAGGTCGGAGCAAATCTATCGTTTCGCAATTACTTTTTCCTTACAGGATTTAAAGTCAATATATGGATATTAAAACACAAAATCAACCGAAACATTTAAATCACGAGGCATAGGGTACGATAGTGTTTTGTCATTTTTGCGATTTTCGAAGGTTCCCGCTGCCGAGTCATTGACTTCTACGACTATTTAAAAATGTCCCCGCTACGGGGACACCGACTTCTACGACGATTTAGAAATGTCCCCGCTACGAGGACACCGACCGCAAATTATTAATAAATTTCACTACTGCATTACTGTAGCGATACTACGATCCTTCCATACGAATTATTAGTTTAAAAATTTTCAAATAAAACTGAAAAACTGTAATCAATCGTAGTTTTTTCTCTAATAAACAGACAAAATTCAGGTTACAGAGGGTTAACAAAATCGAATTTGATATTTTCGCAAAGGAAAAAGTTGCTTAGAGTCATCTCGGGAATCACCCCTTAAAGAGATTTACAGACATTTTGGGACACTGTATATTTTACATCATGATTAAAAATCATTGATATTGGTGATGCCATCCGTTTTTTAAATAATTAACTTTATCTTTATGAATGATATAATTTTTTCAATCCATATTGATTTCTTTTACTTTTATTGCTACAACCTTTCCACTATAAATTCTGACGAGCCACTGGTGTTGCAAGTTCAGCTAAGAGTTCTCGATGGACACGTGTGAAAATGTTTAATCGAAATCTACTCATTGAATTGGAATCACTCATAAATATATAAATTTTTATAGAATTTCTCGTAGAATAGGATTAGTTCAATGGTACTTAATATTTTTATTTAGTAGTTTTCTGCGTATATGGTATCTACTGGTTGAATTGGGACCATTCACAAGAACATGAATTTTTATAGGAAAAAATTTCTCGTAGAATAAGATCAGTACAATACTACTTAACATTTTTATTTATTAGTTTTCTGTGTGTACATATATTTTTATAAAAATATAAAAATACAATTATCGAACATTATAATGATTCCCATTCAATTAGTAAATACTGCAATTGCTTTCAGATATTTTTAATATTATAAATTCCTTTTCTGTTTTGTGAAAATTCATTGGAAGCCACGAGTGCTTGATATTGGAAAATTATTAACACGAATGATGATTTCATGCGTATTAGGAAATCTAGTTTGATTGAGTTCTAATGAAGCTCTGAGAATTGAACGACACGAAATAATCAGAACGTAAACATTTTGAAAGTAATAACCTACATTAGGGTTATTTATTGAGAAGGTAACTGTAAATTCAGTTAACCCATTCGCTGCCAAGCCTACATTATACGAAGTCATTCCCATTGCCATTTAAATTTGTAAAAGATCATTCTCTTCAGATCTTCCAGAAATAAAGTATAATTTTTGTAAAACATTTTATTTGTAGTATTTTTTCAAGTTTTTTACATTTCTATATTTATGTTTGTGGCCACAAAAAATTTGCTAATTCAAAAGCCTGCATGTTATAACATATTTAAAATAGGACGAGTATACTCGTCCTTGGCAGCGAATGGGTTAACAATGACAGTCTAGTTTAATTGTCGAGAATTAATATTTTTCCGAACCTTCTCAATATTTCGCCTTATCTAGTTACTAGTATACAGAACGTTGTTCGAAAAGGTCGATCCTGTTGTATTGTAAGAACCACGCGTAACGAACTGAGCGTTAATGTAACAATTTGCTTTGAATTTTGTCTGACAAATGAATTAAAAAACGTACTACGCCTGATTAACTTCAACAGTATTGATAATAGCAACATAACAAGTCAGTTATTCGTTAATCATTTTTTATTATCCTTAACCCTTCATCGACCGTGCCCGGGTCTTTTTTTGATCCGCATTTTTAACAGTTTCGTTTGACTCTTCGTCCTACAATTATTGATCTGAGCTAACAACTATTTATGTTGAAATTCACGCGCTTCGAAATGCATTCTTCGATCAGTTTCTAGTGTTATATCACGAAGATGCAACGAATACCAAAGGTATGTCGCAATGTACATTTTTTATCTCAAAATCGTTCGTTATGTACGTATGCACAAAGTAATTATTATTTTTCATACTTCGTTTATAATTTATTCATATTTCGTTTATATTTTTGTTATACTTTATTTACATTTTTTTTGTATTTTATTATCTATTTATATTATTAGAAAAATAATATATTTTTAAATACAGGTAACCCTCCTATAACACGGTCGATTGATTCCTAGAAAATGCCGTGTTGTATGAAACCGTGTTGTATGAGACCCAAAGCCAGTACAAAAAGGGGGGTTACGTTCCGAAAACTTATCAAAAACAAATTTTTTTTTTAATTCTACATAAATAACTTAATTTTTATTAAAAATATAAATGTATGTACAAGCGTGAGACACTTTTATTTTCAGGCCACGGAGATAAAAAGAAATACTTTCCGCAAAACTGTATCTTTAAGACGGCAAGCCTCGCCGCGGCTATAGAAGTACACTGTTGTACAAAGGTTTTTCCAATTTTCTTATCGTGTTATAGCGAAACCGTGTTATAAGATGCCGTGTTCTAGGAGGACTACCTGTATAATATATTATAATATATTATTTAATATTTAATTTTATATTATTAAAACAGTAAGATAAATTCCATCTTTCAATTTTAAAATATAATTTTCTGCAAAACAATAATTACGAACATATGTGATCAAAATTAAAAAAAAAAAAACGAAAATGGGGGTTTATACTGACCCAGGCACGGTCGTTGGCGGTCGCTAAAACCGTCGGGCAACAAAGGTTTAAAATATTCTCTAATATTCTAAAAAATATTCACTTTTTACACAATCGTGCAAAATATTTAACAATATTGCCTTTACACTTATAATAGCACCGTGTCTCGCAAAAACGTGTAACAACAAATGATATTTAATGCGAATTACTCTTTTTACGTGTACAAAGATGTTCTTATAACGTGCATTAATTTAATTATGGCTACGGCACACCATAACGCCATCGGCTTTAATAAGAGGCGCAAAAAATGCATTAACTCATTTCCAAGCAAGCCACCGTCTTTGCGTCGTGTTAACATTGTAAGTATCGTTGCTTCCATCATTCCTCGCGCTGTACTACGCCTCCGTTTAACGAACGTGGATGAACGAGGTTATCTTGAGCTATCAATTACACTGATAATCTAGTTATTATTACCTATAGAAACCGGTAGCCGTATATGCGCAATAATCCGCACTCGAGAGGAAAAATTGAATCGCAGTTTGGCGTCGGACAAGCGAACAGATTTTATTTCTTTGCTGTTGAAATTTTTATTACCGAAGTTTTCTTGGTCATTCTGAGAAGCTTCTGCTTCGAAGTTTTGTTCGAGATTGTTACAAATATTGTAACTGTTATTATAATCGTAATAAGTTTTTGATTTCGCAATGCAAATTATCTTATGGCATAACAGAATAGAATTTTGTTGATTTATAATAAATAGATTGCAGATTGTTGTGCATTTATGAAAAATTTGAAGGCACGAAAGTACACAGAATACGCATAATAAGCAAAAATATATAAATAAACCCAAAATATATTGTTCATTTAACGAATAAAACAATTATTGTCTATTTAGCTTCTATTTTTTTAATTATATTCATAAAAATATGAAACTTAATAATAAGTAAGAAATTTAAGGGATATTACTCCTTTAAACGTGGGCTGAGCTATGATCGATTTTACTACTTTGTACGGAGTATTTTTGCGTGTATTGCAATATCGTGCTTGGTTAATACAAAATTAGTCAAATTTTTTTTTTCATTTGATATCTTGTATACTAATTTTAATCATTTTTGTTAGAAAAATTAATTTTTAAACCATTATACACTGTTCGCCAAAAAAATTGTAAAAGAAATGGGAGTTGGACAAATCTGGAAATCACATGTTTTTCGGGCTACTTTATATTATTAATTGTATCTTCGTGAATATAAGACCTGCTTTAACTAATATTTTGTTTGATTTTTATAAACACCGTATTAAACAATAGTTATTTTGACCATATATCATAATTGTTCATTTTTCGAAGCGACATCCTCCATAATTCTTTGAACATGTACCATATTTTTTCACTATGCGTAGAGTCCTTTTTTTCAATTCAGAAATGACAAGCTGGTTTTTCTGCTTAAAAAAAAAACACTATACGCGCTCTAGATAAAAAAAGAGGACGCAAAAGGCTATCACGGTGTACCTTTTTCCTTTTAGAACACTATTTTTTATTGGATAACCGTTTTTTATATGCGATACAGTTTACGAGTGATTTCAAACTGTCAAGACACGTGATCCATTTTGCGTTTTATCAAGTATCACTGACACGGTTTAACACAAATATAAAAATAAATACAAAATTTTATCAACCCATAAAATTTACGTTTCTTCGGTGTTGNAAAATGAAATAATTACACAAATTTTATTCTCGCGTTTGTATCAACAATTTATCGCACCAATGATAATTTTAATAAAAAAAGCAATTCCTACAAGCACTTTCACATAAACTACATAAACTACATAAAAAAAACAATATCCTTCAATTTCCTGCGAAACTAAATCTCTCTAAACAATTTTCACATGCGTTCACCATAGCAAGCTGTATCAATTCTCCAGTGAAACTAGTAACATGTTTCGGTCAGTCTAAAACCGCACAAGATCCTCTTTTGAACAATTAAATACATTTCGTTTTCAAAGCCAGAAGCAGAAACGTGCGTCGATCGGAATCAATATCGCGGGCGTGCACGATGGACAAAAAAAGAGTGCAGCAAAAGGGAAAACGAAACTAAAATAGAAAAAAAAAGTGAACAAAAACGAGAAAAAAAGAGAAAGGAGGGAAAAAACGAACTAAATACATGAAACCACGTTCCGTTCTACGATTCCTCGGGTTCGTTTCAAAGTGCATTGAGTACCGTTCACCGCGTCCATTTAAAACGATGATCACTGCGGCCGATATATCGAATCTCTCGTTGATATTTTTATTTTTGCCGAATACGCTTTGCCGTGGTGTGCCAGGAATCCCGTATCGGCAGGAGCGACCTATCACAAATGCCTCAGCGAAACAACAATACCATGGCCAGTTAACGTTTGTCGCTCATTGCGCCCATTGTTGCAGCTGACGTGTGCTGCCTTTATGAATCGACAACTACGAACAAAAAAATAGACGAACAAGCTTGATTTCGATTCCCAACAATTCTTTATGCGGTTATTTTCGTGTTTTCGAAAAGAACGGAGGTGTTTGGTTGGTCTTGTGAATTGGTTTTAATGGAGGGTTCGTGTTCTAGTCGAAAGTATTGGAGGCGGTATTTCATTATGTTAACTAAAGAAATTCTAGGATTCAGAGATTTGAGTGAGTTGTGGTAGATATAGTCTACGAATTAAATTTGTAATTGTCAGTACCGTGTTATTAAATTTTTATGTAAAAATCATTGTATCTATTGTGGAATAGCGTAGTCTTATTTTTTTCTTATTAAGCGTCAAATTTTTTTCGAACCTCAGTTATGCGAATTAATATTTTTGAGAATGTAGCAGAAAAAGTGGAACTTGGGTAAAAAATTATTTTTATATTTAGTACTATAATTAGGATTTTTTTGATATTTTTTATGCAATTTTGCACCTTTAAATTTCCTATAAATGCATAAAAATCCGCAGTTTAAATGTCACGCTAATTAATAATATAATTGCAAAGATGAATTTTGAAAATAACATTTTGTTACGAATTTCGCTAGAGAGTCTTTCGATTGAGAAAATCTTTCCGGACTTTTAAATTTCATTTGCGTTCGTAAAGTTATAGGCATATTCTTTCATGTATCCCAATGTTAAAAACAAAAAAAAAGGAAAGAAATGAAAAGATTTTTTATCCAACCCAATAATATTATATTCATTTCTGTTAGCGATACATAAAACAATAGAAAACCATGTAACAAATATACTTTGACCACACATAACCACTCGAAACCTCTCAACCGAGACATATAATCTTCCACAGGAGGAAATATTTTTCTAGCGTATTTATCCCGTGGCGCCGGGCTAGCTTGAACAGTCACTCTTGTTTAGAGTTTGCGTCTCTCATGATTGTAACCATCGCCTTTCGACTTCTACGAATTGTAGGGGAAGTCGCGGGAAGACGGAGGACGATGCGACACGAAGTTGCAAAAATGTTTCGAAAAGGCATAGACTGTTGCTATCCGGTAAACCGGAAAGGAGTAGCAAAGCTTTCGCTTATACCTCGTATCCCGTAGGGTCAACACTACTCCAGCGGGACACGGTCCAACCAGCGTTGAGAGGTCCAACTTACCTATCGCCTACGATACGTATGAAGAGAATCGTTCCAAATTAAAAAAAAATTTTAACAGCTTGCTTACTCACCGGGGAGGTCATTTGCTACATCATTCATGATAAATAATGCTTCGTTTCGGTACTTTTGCGTTGATCATTCGCGTATAATTAATGTATTATAAAATACATTAATATCGATCCGTGTTTAACGCAAACTTCCCGGGCTTCTTGTACCGCAGGTTGGGTCGGTGTTGGAAATATCGCACGTACACTACCGCTTGTAAGTATCCGGACACTGATAAATTAGTCAAGTTGATCAATTTCTAGCGATGGTACATAAATTTTACTAAAATATGTCAATTAATAACAATTTAATGACTGAAAGTAATATTTACTATCTTCTTAACGAATCGTCATGTTGTAAATTGAAATTATCTGTTAACAAAAATTCGCCAATAATGCATTAAAATTAAATATACGATTAAGGGGTAAGAGGACAATGCTTGAATTAACCATGATAGAAGAACGTCATTATTTGATCCATAGCTTAGCAATTAAATAATCCAAGTATAAAGAACTTTTCAAATAACAATACAGTTTCATAAGGTTTGACACTTATCAACTTTAATGCCATTTATATTGCATATTAGCTGAATAATTTATTCACAACATTCAATTTTATCCTATCATAATATTCTGCTACACGTAGCTGTTACAATAACAATTAAATAACAAAATAATAAATTACGTTCTGTCAAAAATAAGCAAGTGTCCGGATACTTTTCAGCGGTAGTGCATCAGTCAACTCAGAATGATATGGCAGACCGCGCTGCGCTTCTTACAAGTCAAATGTTTTCTATGTTTGTATATCTCAAATCTCCCTTTTTCCACAAAGTCTCTGGTCTTCTTGATAAGGCGCGATCAGTAAATCAATGGCGGCTTTTCCTCCTTGCGCCTTCCTTGGGCACTCTATCAGTCCGCCCATCAAAGAGCCTTGAAGTGGGGTGGCGTTCGATGGGGACGCTAGACCCAAAGAAAAAGACACCCGGTACCAACTGATTGCCGATGCACTGAGTTCCAAATTTACGATACGTCTGTTGCTATTGAGAGTGCAGAGTGAAAAGATGATGAGCGGAAGGAATGCAGGCCTGATTGGTTATAACACAACAGGATCCACCTTCTTTATCACAGTTATAAGGCACACGTATTTTTGTTTTCTCTGTATTCTCGAATCACAGATGAGAAACAGACGCGATTAGGCAGAGCGACTGAAGTGCTCCCTTTGTCTCTGTGCCGTCCCGTTAATCATCTTTCCAGATCTGCACAGTACCTGGCAACCATATGGCCCGCAGAAGTGCAAATCCTCTGCGTCCATAAATCAATTTCCAGGCCTTGCCTTCTGGCTTAAACAATCGAAATAATTAGAAAAAAAGGGAAGGCGCCCGCATCGCAAACCTGGTCGGATTAACAGTCCTAATATTTTTTTAAAATACAGTATTTGATCTCAATTGGATCATATTTAATAAAATATTTTCAGAAGCTTACCGAAGTTGACTTAACCCTCTATGGGACCGTGTGAATTGAAAGTTACAAACTGATGTATCTATATTTTAAAAAATTAATTTTCTTTAGTTATCGCTGCACTATTAAATTTGATTACTGTGTTACTGTAGCGACATCACGATCCATCTACAGTAATTATTAGTTTAAACATTTTCAAATCAAAGTGTAAAACTGTAATCCATGGTAATTTTTTCTTCAATAAATAGACAAAATTCGGGCTATAGGGGGTTAATTATCATATTTTTGTAATCAGTAACATATCTACATTGATAAATTGCTATAAAATTTAATTTCAATATAAAAGAATATGTTTCGTACGTTAAAACTGAAACAACTGTAGCAAATCTGAATTTCGAGTCCAGCTCGATATGGGAATACAAAGGGTTAACATCGAAACGTTATCTATTTATTTAAACCGAAAGGGTTCCCACTACTAAAACTGTCTATTCGTTTACCAGTACATTTGATTTACATGTAATTTCTATTAAAGCGCTCGAGAGAATTGAAAAGATATATTCTAGGCATCTGTAACATAAGACTATTGTTAGGAAATTCCTAAACAAAAGTGGGGCAGAACGTGGTCGCCGATAAACGCAGCAACGCGGTTTTATTCACACCAGTCAGCTCTCGATTCACGTTTCTCGATGTATCGAGCCATCGTGGTAGGAGTGACGTGGCTGCTCGGCATCCGTTGCCTATATCCGGTTTGGTGAAGAGGGTGAGGCCATGATATCGCTGCTACGTGTTCAGCATCGCGGACAGGGAAATCGGTGATCGCGGAGCTTTTGCGGTTTCGCATTCGATGCGAGCCGAAGACGAAGTTGCTACATCGTCGATGTTCAAAATGAAACGTATATTCTCTTATTTAAAAATGTTTTCTTTAACACTTTCGTTTTGAAAGTTACGTTGACTTATAAAATGATCATTTCTTAGCTTATAGTTGGTTGTGGTGCTAGGTCAAACCCACCACTCCTTACTTTCAAGGGACATCGCTTAAATTTAGCACGTCGATTTTAATGAAATTTACATACGAGATAGTGTAGGAGTGATGGGTTGGTACAAGTAAAGTGTACTTAATTATAAAATATAACAAAGTTTTTAATACTAATATTATACTCTTTAACTCTACAGGGTGTCCCAAAAGGTCTGTGAGTGCCTTCAAGGGGTGATTCCTAAGGTGATTCTAAGCAAGTTTTTCCTTTGCGAAAATGTCAAATTCGGCTTTATTAACAAGTTATTATCGAAAAACACCGACCAATCATTAGAGCAAGAAAGACAGCCGGCGACCAGCGACCAGCTAGAGCGTTATCTCCGCACCACGCTCGACTTCAACAAGTAACTCTGAATGAATCGAAAAATTAAATTCCATTTACCCAATCAATACAAAATTTGCCTGGTGTTTGAAAATGTGGGTCATTCTGTTACTGTACCGATCTTGACCCTTGACGATCGTTAGGTACGTTAACCACTTATATACCACGCATTCCTTAACTTTCGATGATGTTGTATATTTGCGATTCAGATGTTCGCTCGAAATCATTTCGTTCGTCAAGAGTCAAAATCGGTACAGTGACACAGTGACCATTTTCAAACAGTGGGCGAATTTTTTGCTGATTGGGAATGTTTAACTTAATTTTGCAATTTATTCTGAGTTACTCGCACAAGCGCGGCACAGAGACAACACTCTCGTAGGCGACCATCCGTGTTTCTCACTCTGTGATTGTCCATAACTTGTTAACAAAGCTGAATGTGACATTTTCGCAAAAGAAAAAATTGCTTGGAATCATCTCAGGAATCACCCCTTAACCCCTTGCACTACTTTGACGAGTCTGACTCGTGATGAAAATTTTGTGCCAAACTTGAATATCACGAGTCAGACTCTAAAGTATTTTTAAAAAATTTTTGATCCAAATTCATTTGAATTTCCAAAGAGCTCCATCGCGTGAAGTAAATACGAGCCTTCCGCGACCATTCCTGCGGCCAAGTTTGGCACGGCCTTTTCAGAGTTTCGGCGTAGTGCAAGGTGTTAAAGGGACTTACAGACTTTTTGGGACACTCTGTATAAAGAAAAATTGAGGGTGCTACAGTTCGTCAGTGTCTACGCACGGGCCGCCTCTGATTCTGAGTATCGCGTGTCATAACAGTCCTCTTTCGGAAAAACTGTGTTCAGTCCTTTTCGTTGAAACGAATCCATCCAATTAACTATATACCAGCTTCTGACATCGGGATTAAGTGTGTAGTGCTAAACGCAAGTTTTGTTACCACTTGCAACCCTTAAACTTTGGAGCTTCTGCGACCCTCGAATTACCTTAATTCGCCGCTGTCCAAGGACGATAGCATGGCTAAAGCGTCTCGACGTAGGGTGGTCGCTAACCAACAGACCGATGACCCACGGTATGCGGAGGTTATCGTAAGGCATTCTTGGCTAGTTTGATTTAGTGGCTTCCCTTTAGTTGCTGTGGTAACTTACCCCTTATCTGCTCCGCTGCCTATATTCGGCTCCTGCTACGCTTGGACTCGTTCTCCGTATACAGAACTGTTTGGTACACACGTACATGCGACCTGTATGCCTGGTAACCCTATTTTAGTTCCGTGTAATAAATTACCCCTGTCGCTGCTACATCTATCCTCTTTTCATACCGTCCCGTCATTTATTCCTGGCATTTGATTTTGTTTCTTATTTGCTTTTGTAGGTTTATCTTCTAAGCTTTTTATGTTCAGACATTTATAAAATAATTCGATGCAATAATTTGGCTCAGAAACAGTTTTAACAGTTTCATTTAATAATTTTAATGCGCTCGTAACCGCTGACATAGTATGATTTTTTGAAATCTGTTTTTAATTGCCGTTCATTTAACATGTCTCTCTGTTTTAAATTTAGATTAATTGAAACAAGTTTGTTTCTGCATTTAGATTTGTAACAGGGTTTACTTCAGTTTTAAACAGTAAGTAGTTACGAACAAATTTCGAAGCAAATTGTTTTTATTTTAACGACAGAATTGTGTAACAGCCAGTGGTCGCTTAAAATTTTTTGTGTGCAATTTCTAGTATTTGAAGCGCGAAAAAAATAATCAACTGCGAAAATATTAATTATACTCGCTAGAATTACTCGCGACCCTAAACTTTAAAATAATGCTGTGTAAATTTCCAAAAGTAAAACAATTCAAAAACCTATCAGAACAATCGCCTCTCTAAGATTCCATCCTTTTTTCTGTTTCCTTTCTTCCATCTTATCTAGTTCCAGTGCTTCACAGCGCATTTTCCTTTCGGGATTACCCGATTGTTGAATCGTAGGCGGTCACAGGGTCGACGCAGGTTGCCGCTGAGAAGCCACAGGCAGGATCTAGAGATTCGACGAGAGCCCGACACCGAAGCGCCTTAAATCAGGGCGCAGACCAGCGAGAAAACAATATCGGCGTTTCTCAAAGCCGCTTCTCTGCTCGCTCGTGAAATGGATTTCCGTGCACGTTGGGAGATCAAGGCAACAACAACTTGCGCGTCGGTTCCATGCAAGCCGTGCGATTGGCTCTCTGCGTTTTTATTCTCGTCCAGCCACGAATCGATTGAATTTTGCTGGCCACGCGAGAAACTGTAACGACTTCGCTCCGAAACCAGCCGAGAATTTCTCAGACTCTATCGAAACGTCTACGAGCCGGTCTGATTGAGCTGCGCGAAACCATCGAAAAGAGGGACACGTCACATTTTGTTAGATAAGGAACGAACAGGTCGCGAACCATTCGGAGATCCTTTGATAGATGTCAATACTGTCATATTTCTTTCGTAATTTCCGACAGGCTGACAGTTCTGCTTTTTCGATTGCCAGTTATCTCCGGAAACAGCGTTTCTATGTATTTTACAAGAAGGGTAAGAAAAATTGCGGGTCATCCCCGGAAACAAGGTTCCTACGTATTCTGTTCGGAAGGAAAGGAGAAACTGTTGTATAAAAAGGGGAAAAGTTAAGATTTTTGAGAAACCTTTTTTGCGTAACGTGAGAAATTTTGTCTTTTGGAGACTACAAAACACGATTCTGTAGGCAAGGCCCAGCTCACCCTCGCCTGGTGACTCGACCTGGGTTTTTCTCGGACCGTGTTGTTAAAAGTGTACTCCGAATCGGCAGAGCAACGCAAGCAACGCTCTTGACTGAACCGTCGTACAGTGCGTGTAGAAAACAGCATTGTTGTAACCAGCCGTGTAGAAGCGAGATAAATACATTTGTAGAAATAAATATTTCTTACATTAGTGCGTTTAATAATTTCGGGGTATGTCTGTAGAGTTTTATTAGATGTGAAATACAAAAAGGTTAATTAATTAATTATGATTGAGGTTTAGGTGAGTTATACTGATCTGGATAAACATATAATCAACTAAGCATTCCAGCTCTCTCGACTGTAATCTTTGCTTAGCGACACGCTCGATTCTCATTTCCACACTACCTTTTTCACACAAGACAACCCTCGCTAGTCCCTTTTACTCCCTCCCTCAACGCACCAACCCATCGTCCGTTGGGTCTGGTTTTCGTCGTTATTGCTTTCTCTTTTACTTTCTTCCTGTCCTAATACCTTCTTCACTATTCACTAATACATCAGTCACTCGCTAAACTTATGTTACTACATTGAAGACTGTAATACTTTATATACTATGTGAAATAATTGTGGGTTTCTGTCATCGTTTCGCTGGCTTCAAAGTTACTAACAAATTATAACATGATTAAAATTGCAAAAAAGAGGACATTTAGCCAATTGCAGTATCTCATTATCATTGCAATATCTGACTAGCGTGTATGAGACCGAGCGTGGCGGTGAACTGCTGCCCGCGCGACGCATTGGATCGGTACATGGATGCCTTTAAAGCTTCGTCCTGGCCGTAATTATGAAATGAAATGATACTATTAAAATTTGGTATGCCCATCGAAAAATATTCCAAAAACAAGATATTTTTTTCAGATTTTTGAAAGCATGGATTACCGTTTGTTTTTGGAAAATAAAAATTTATTTATAATTTTCATATTAAAAAAAGATTCGTACAACAAAATTAGAAATATGTTTAGAAAGTTACATCTTTTGATGCGAATTAAAAAGAAATTTGTCTATCTAGGTGTAATAATTTTTGAAATAAAAATTCATTTATACAACCATGTTTGGCTAAATTTTCTCTTTTTTTGCGATTTTCAACATGTTGTAATTCGTTAATAACTTGGAAACCAGCGAAGCGATGACATAAACCCACCGTTATTTCACATAGATTACAACATAGAGTTCCATCAAAATCGAAAAACATGCTGCTAGAAAGATCGACTTGGCACGGAATGGACAGCGGTGTATTTAATGCAACTGTAGTCGTTAGTAATTCTTTGAAGCGGCCGCGACTTTAAATAAATAAATAAAATAAGTAAAAGTATACAGAAAATATCATTTTACGCGAACGATGGCTAAGAGTTAATATAAAAAATCTCCGTAAACGAGGATTGCGTTATATGTGTAAGATATGGCGTTCTTTCGTGATGGATGCTCTTAGCATTGGAACATCTGTGATTTATGCGGATAATTGAAGAAAAAGCAACATATCAACTATTTTTCTCTTGTATTATATTTTGTATAAGCTACACTTTTTGATATTTTTCAAAGTCGGTGTCACCAGGCATGTGGGTATTTCTTAATTAAAAAAAGAAATAAATATTTAAATATATTGCAAAGTATGATTTATTATTTACAGGGTGTCTCAAAAGGTCTGTAAGACCCTTTAAGGGATGCTTCCTGAGATGATTTCAAGCAACTTTTTACTTTGCGAAAATGTCAAAACCAGCTTTGTTAACGACCAATTAACAAAAAATACTGATCAATCACAAAACTAGTAAAGTGGCTGGCCGCTAGTGGGACCGTTGACTCTGTGCCGCGCTTATGCTTTGACGATCAAGTCAAGGCAACCGTTGACGAGTATTGAATAAAAGTTATGTCAAATAAATAAATAAACCATTATTCGTCTAGAACAAATAAACTGAGTTTCAACGCTCGTTCACAGTTGCTTCGATACAACTTGACTTGTTCATCGAGGCTCAAGCACGGCGCGGAATCAACGCTCCTGCTGACGGCCAGCCGTCTTACTCGCTTTGCGATTGGTCGGTGTTTTTCGTTAATAACTTGTTACGGAGCTAAATTTGACATTTTCGCAAAAGAAAAAGTTGTTTAGAATCGTCTCAGAAATCACCCCTTAAAGGGACTTACAGACCTTTTGGGATACCCTGTGTATTATAAATTACTTATGCATTGCTTTAATGTGCCCAAAACAAAAAAGAAATAGAGAAAACTAACAATGCAATGGCTCATTTCCAAAAAATGGTAGAACTATTCCAGACGTAACCTAATATTGAAAGCATATGTTAGAATAGTATTCTGAAATCTGGTATTCAGTAGTATAAGTCAATAATTTGATAGACTAGTTTGCAGGAATTACAGTTTTAAATAATACTAGCAATTATAGGANAATAAATTACGTTCTGTCAAAAATAAGCAAGTGTCCGGATACTTTTCAGCGGTAGTGCATCAGTCAACTCAGAATGATATGGCAGACCGCGCTGCGCTTCTTACAAGTCAAATGTTTTCTATGTTTGTATATCTCAAATCTCCCTTTTTCCACAAAGTCTCTGGTCTTCTTGATAAGGCGCGATCAGTAAATCAATGGCGGCTTTTCCTCCTTGCGCCTTCCTTGGGCACTCTATCAGTCCGCCCATCAAAGAGCCTTGAAGTGGGGTGGCGTTCGATGGGGACGCTAGACCCAAAGAAAAAGACACCCGGTACCAACTGATTGCCGATGCACTGAGTTCCAAATTTACGATACGTCTGTTGCTATTGAGAGTGCAGAGTGAAAAGATGATGAGCGGAAGGAATGCAGGCCTGATTGGTTATAACACAACAGGATCCACCTTCTTTATCACAGTTATAAGGCACACGTATTTTTGTTTTCTCTGTATTCTCGAATCACAGATGAGAAACAGACGCGATTAGGCAGAGCGACTGAAGTGCTCCCTTTGTCTCTGTGCCGTCCCGTTAATCATCTTTCCAGATCTGCACAGTACCTGGCAACCATATGGCCCGCAGAAGTGCAAATCCTCTGCGTCCATAAATCAATTTCCAGGCCTTGCCTTCTGGCTTAAACAATCGAAATAATTAGAAAAAAAGGGAAGGCGCCCGCATCGCAAACCTGGTCGGATTAACAGTCCTAATATTTTTTTAAAATACAGTATTTGATCTCAATTGGATCATATTTAATAAAATATTTTCAGAAGCTTACCGAAGTTGACTTAACCCTCTATGGGACCGTGTGAATTGAAAGTTACAAACTGATGTATCTATATTTTAAAAAATTAATTTTCTTTAGTTATCGCTGCACTATTAAATTTGATTACTGTGTTACTGTAGCGACATCACGATCCATCTACAGTAATTATTAGTTTAAACATTTTCAAATCAAAGTGTAAAACTGTAATCCATGGTAATTTTTTCTTCAATAAATAGACAAAATTCGGGCTATAGGGGGTTAATTATCATATTTTTGTAATCAGTAACATATCTACATTGATAAATTGCTATAAAATTTAATTTCAATATAAAAGAATATGTTTCGTACGTTAAAACTGAAACAACTGTAGCAAATCTGAATTTCGAGTCCAGCTCGATATGGGAATACAAAGGGTTAACATCGAAACGTTATCTATTTATTTAAACCGAAAGGGTTCCCACTACTAAAACTGTCTATTCGTTTACCAGTACATTTGATTTACATGTAATTTCTATTAAAGCGCTCGAGAGAATTGAAAAGATATATTCTAGGCATCTGTAACATAAGACTATTGTTAGGAAATTCCTAAACAAAAGTGGGGCAGAACGTGGTCGCCGATAAACGCAGCAACGCGGTTTTATTCACACCAGTCAGCTCTCGATTCACGTTTCTCGATGTATCGAGCCATCGTGGTAGGAGTGACGTGGCTGCTCGGCATCCGTTGCCTATATCCGGTTTGGTGAAGAGGGTGAGGCCATGATATCGCTGCTACGTGTTCAGCATCGCGGACAGGGAAATCGGTGATCGCGGAGCTTTTGCGGTTTCGCATTCGATGCGAGCCGAAGACGAAGTTGCTACATCGTCGATGTTCAAAATGAAACGTATATTCTCTTATTTAAAAATGTTTTCTTTAACACTTTCGTTTTGAAAGTTACGTTGACTTATAAAATGATCATTTCTTAGCTTATAGTTGGTTGTGGTGCTAGGTCAAACCCACCACTCCTTACTTTCAAGGGACATCGCTTAAATTTAGCACGTCGATTTTAATGAAATTTACATACGAGATAGTGTAGGAGTGATGGGTTGGTACAAGTAAAGTGTACTTAATTATAAAATATAACAAAGTTTTTAATACTAATATTATACTCTTTAACTCTACAGGGTGTCCCAAAAGGTCTGTGAGTGCCTTCAAGGGGTGATTCCTAAGGTGATTCTAAGCAAGTTTTTCCTTTGCGAAAATGTCAAATTCGGCTTTATTAACAAGTTATTATCGAAAAACACCGACCAATCATTAGAGCAAGAAAGACAGCCGGCGACCAGCGACCAGCTAGAGCGTTATCTCCGCACCACGCTCGACTTCAACAAGTAACTCTGAATGAATCGAAAAATTAAATTCCATTTACCCAATCAATACAAAATTTGCCTGGTGTTTGAAAATGTGGGTCATTCTGTTACTGTACCGATCTTGACCCTTGACGATCGTTAGGTACGTTAACCACTTATATACCACGCATTCCTTAACTTTCGATGATGTTGTATATTTGCGATTCAGATGTTCGCTCGAAATCATTTCGTTCGTCAAGAGTCAAAATCGGTACAGTGACACAGTGACCATTTTCAAACAGTGGGCGAATTTTTTGCTGATTGGGAATGTTTAACTTAATTTTGCAATTTATTCTGAGTTACTCGCACAAGCGCGGCACAGAGACAACACTCTCGTAGGCGACCATCCGTGTTTCTCACTCTGTGATTGTCCATAACTTGTTAACAAAGCTGAATGTGACATTTTCGCAAAAGAAAAAATTGCTTGGAATCATCTCAGGAATCACCCCTTAACCCCTTGCACTACTTTGACGAGTCTGACTCGTGATGAAAATTTTGTGCCAAACTTGAATATCACGAGTCAGACTCTAAAGTATTTTTAAAAAATTTTTGATCCAAATTCATTTGAATTTCCAAAGAGCTCCATCGCGTGAAGTAAATACGAGCCTTCCGCGACCATTCCTGCGGCCAAGTTTGGCACGGCCTTTTCAGAGTTTCGGCGTAGTGCAAGGTGTTAAAGGGACTTACAGACTTTTTGGGACACTCTGTATAAAGAAAAATTGAGGGTGCTACAGTTCGTCAGTGTCTACGCACGGGCCGCCTCTGATTCTGAGTATCGCGTGTCATAACAGTCCTCTTTCGGAAAAACTGTGTTCAGTCCTTTTCGTTGAAACGAATCCATCCAATTAACTATATACCAGCTTCTGACATCGGGTTTAAGTGTGTAGTGCTAAACGCAAGTTTTGTTACCACTTGCAACCCTTAAACTTTGGAGCTTCTGCGACCCTCGAATTACCTTAATTCGCCGCTGTCCAAGGACGATAGCATGGCTAAAGCGTCTCGACGTAGGGTGGTCGCTAACCAACAGACCGATGACCCACGGTATGCGGAGGTTATCGTAAGGCATTCTTGGCTAGTTTGATTTAGTGGCTTCCCTTTAGTTGCTGTGGTAACTTACCCCTTATCTGCTCCGCTGCCTATATTCGGCTCCTGCTACGCTTGGACTCGTTCTCCGTATACAGAACTGTTTGGTACACACGTACATGCGACCTGTATGCCTGGTAACCCTATTTTAGTTCCGTGTAATAAATTACCCCTGTCGCTGCTACATCTATCCTCTTTTCATACCGTCCCGTCATTTATTCCTGGCATTTGATTTTGTTTCTTATTTGCTTTTGTAGGTTTATCTTCTAAGCTTTTTATGTTCAGACATTTATAAAATAATTCGATGCAATAATTTGGCTCAGAAACAGTTTTAACAGTTTCATTTAATAATTTTAATGCGCTCGTAACCGCTGACATAGTATGATTTTTTGAAATCTGTTTTTAATTGCCGTTCATTTAACATGTCTCTCTGTTTTAAATTTAGATTAATTGAAACAAGTTTGTTTCTGCATTTAGATTTGTAACAGGGTTTACTTCAGTTTTAAACAGTAAGTAGTTACGAACAAATTTCGAAGCAAATTGTTTTTATTTTAACGACAGAATTGTGTAACAGCCAGTGGTCGCTTAAAATTTTTTGTGTGCAATTTCTAGTATTTGAAGCGCGAAAAAAATAATCAACTGCGAAAATATTAATTATACTCGCTAGAATTACTCGCGACCCTAAACTTTAAAATAATGCTGTGTAAATTTCCAAAAGTAAAACAATTCAAAAACCTATCAGAACAATCGCCTCTCTAAGATTCCATCCTTTTTTCTGTTTCCTTTCTTCCATCTTATCTAGTTCCAGTGCTTCACAGCGCATTTTCCTTTCGGGATTACCCGATTGTTGAATCGTAGGCGGTCACAGGGTCGACGCAGGTTGCCGCTGAGAAGCCACAGGCAGGATCTAGAGATTCGACGAGAGCCCGACACCGAAGCGCCTTAAATCAGGGCGCAGACCAGCGAGAAAACAATATCGGCGTTTCTCAAAGCCGCTTCTCTGCTCGCTCGTGAAATGGATTTCCGTGCACGTTGGGAGATCAAGGCAACAACAACTTGCGCGTCGGTTCCATGCAAGCCGTGCGATTGGCTCTCTGCGTTTTTATTCTCGTCCAGCCACGAATCGATTGAATTTTGCTGGCCACGCGAGAAACTGTAACGACTTCGCTCCGAAACCAGCCGAGAATTTCTCAGACTCTATCGAAACGTCTACGAGCCGGTCTGATTGAGCTGCGCGAAACCATCGAAAAGAGGGACACGTCACATTTTGTTAGATAAGGAACGAACAGGTCGCGAACCATTCGGAGATCCTTTGATAGATGTCAATACTGTCATATTTCTTTCGTAATTTCCGACAGGCTGACAGTTCTGCTTTTTCGATTGCCAGTTATCTCCGGAAACAGCGTTTCTATGTATTTTACAAGAAGGGTAAGAAAAATTGCGGGTCATCCCCGGAAACAAGGTTCCTACGTATTCTGTTCGGAAGGAAAGGAGAAACTGTTGTATAAAAAGGGGAAAAGTTAAGATTTTTGAGAAACCTTTTTTGCGTAACGTGAGAAATTTTGTCTTTTGGAGACTACAAAACACGATTCTGTAGGCAAGGCCCAGCTCACCCTCGCCTGGTGACTCGACCTGGGTTTTTCTCGGACCGTGTTGTTAAAAGTGTACTCCGAATCGGCAGAGCAACGCAAGCAACGCTCTTGACTGAACCGTCGTACAGTGCGTGTAGAAAACAGCATTGTTGTAACCAGCCGTGTAGAAGCGAGATAAATACATTTGTAGAAATAAATATTTCTTACATTAGTGCGTTTAATAATTTCGGGGTATGTCTGTAGAGTTTTATTAGATGTGAAATACAAAAAAGTTAATTAATTAATTATGATTGAGGTTTAGGTGAGTTATACTGATCTGGATAAACATATAATCAACTAAGCATTCCAGCTCTCTCGACTGTAATCTTTGCTTAGCGACACGCTCGATTCTCATTTCCACACTACCTTTTTCACACAAGACAACCCTCGCTAGTCCCTTTTACTCCCTCCCTCAACGCACCGACCCATCGTCCGTTGGGTCTGGTTTTCGTCGTTATTGCTTTCTCTTTTACTTTCTTCCTGTCCTAATACCTTCTTCACTATTCACTAATACATCAGTCACTCGCTAAACTTATGTTACTACATTGAAGACTGTAATACTTTATATACTATGTGAAATAATTGTGGGTTTCTGTCATCGTTTCGCTGGCTTCAAAGTTACTAACAAATTATAACATGATTAAAATTGCAAAAAAGAGGACATTTAGCCAATTGCAGTATCTCATTATCATTGCAATATCTGACTAGCGTGTATGAGACCGAGCGTGGCGGTGAACTGCTGCCCGCGCGACGCATTGGATCGGTACATGGATGCCTTTAAAGCTTCGTCCTGGCCGTAATTATGAAATGAAATGATACTATTAAAATTTGGTATGCCCATCGAAAAATATTCCAAAAACAAGATATTTTTTTCAGATTTTTGAAAGCATGGATTACCGTTTGTTTTTGGAAAATAAAAATTTATTTATAATTTTCATATTAAAAAAAGATTCGTACAACAAAATTAGAAATATGTTTAGAAAGTTACATCTTTTGATGCGAATTAAAAAGAAATTTGTCTATCTAGGTGTAATAATTTTTGAAATAAAAATTCATTTATACAACCATGTTTGGCTAAATTTTCTCTTTTTTTGCGATTTTCAACATGTTGTAATTCGTTAATAACTTGGAAACCAGCGAAGCGATGACATAAACCCACCGTTATTTCACATAGATTACAACATAGAGTTCCATCAAAATCGAAAAACATGCTGCTAGAAAGATCGACTTGGCACGGAATGGACAGCGGTGTATTTAATGCAACTGTAGTCGTTAGTAATTCTTTGAAGCGGCCGCGACTTTAAATAAATAAATAAAATAAGTAAAAGTATACAGAAAATATGTGTCATTTTACGCGAACGATGGCTAAGAGTTAATATAAAAAATCTCCGTAAACGAGGATTGCGTTATATGTGTAAGATATGGCGTTCTTTCGTGATGGATGCTCTTAGCATTGGAACATCTGTGATTTATGCGGATAATTGAAGAAAAAGCAACATATCAACTATTTTTCTCTTGTATTATATTTTGTATAAGCTACACTTTTTGATATTTTTCAAAGTCGGTGTCACCAGGCATGTGGGTATTTCTTAATTAAAAAAAGAAATAAATATTTAAATATATTGCAAAGTATGATTTATTATTTACAGGGTGTCTCAAAAGGTCTGTAAGACCCTTTAAGGGATGCTTCCTGAGATGATTTCAAGCAACTTTTTACTTTGCGAAAATGTCAAAACCAGCTTTGTTAACGACCAATTAACAAAAAATACTGATCAATCACAAAACTAGTAAAGTGGCTGGCCGCTAGTGGGACCGTTGACTCTGTGCCGCGCTTATGCTTTGACGATCAAGTCAAGGCAACCGTTGACGAGTATTGAATAAAAGTTATGTCAAATAAATAAATAAACCATTATTCGTCTAGAACAAATAAACTGAGTTTCAACGCTCGTTCACAGTTGCTTCGATACAACTTGACTTGTTCATCGAGGCTCAAGCACGGCGCGGAATCAACGCTCCTGCTGACGGCCAGCCGTCTTACTCGCTTTGCGATTGGTCGGTGTTTTTCGTTAATAACTTGTTACGGAGCTAAATTTGACATTTTCGCAAAAGAAAAAGTTGTTTAGAATCGTCTCAGAAATCACCCCTTAAAGGGACTTACAGACCTTTTGGGATACCCTGTGTATTATAAATTACTTATGCATTGCTTTAATGTGCCCAAAACAAAAAAGAAATAGAGAAAACTAACAATGCAATGGCTCATTTCCAAAAAATGGTAGAACTATTCCAGACGTAACCTAATATTGAAAGCATATGTTAGAATAGTATTCTGAAATCTGGTATTCAGTAGTATAAGTCAATAATTTGATAGACTAGTTTGCAGGAATTACAGTTTTAAATAATACTAGCAATTATAGGACTCGATACTTTATAAAATTTGTTATTTGTTTGAAGAAATAACATTTTGTATAACTTGTGACGATGGAATAAATTTTTCAAAATTGTATTTTATAAACAAAATTTTCTATAAAAAGATTAATAGTGTTATTTTAATCTACTTCAGGTTTGAGACGCGGAATCATTTTCTGTCGCATTCTATTTCTATTTTGAAACTTCTAAATGAAAAGGTACGTTTTTGATATTAATATTAATGAACATCGTAATAATATTCTTCTCGTACAAGAATAATTTGCGCAGCACTTTTATAAAACATAATACAAATGTATCGTGGTTAAAATATAAATTTTAATTCGTTCATGCGATTTCTCTGTTGAACTTGAAGCATTGAAACATTTCTCGCGTAAACGGAGCTATTCTCCTTTTAAATTCACGTTCATTTTACGATTCTACTTTCGAAAGTGCACTGTAACATATGCAAACAAGCATGAAGACTTTTATTCCCAACTTTGCGTACGTTTTCTGAAAGAGTTCTGTGTCTTTTCTGTTTCACAAATAAAATGGTCATAATCCTATAAAAATCCAATTATTAAAAAATACACAATATTAATTTAAATTAAAAAATCTAAAGATCAGCAATAACATTAACATGATCAAAAAATTTTCAATGCTACGGTCTTTTTATCTCTAAAAAGAAAATTTCTTGGTGCTGAAAAAATTAAAATTATATCAATACGTGAGCATATACACAAATATTTTTGCAACCTAAAGATAAAAAAAAATCACAGAATAAAATGAACAGACTGTACTGAATCTCGACAGAATATTGATGGATAACTTACAGAAGTGTATCGATGTGCAGCAGCACGCGTCACCATTTTTAGAGAAACTTGGTAAGCGTCTGGATTTACCCGGAATTTTTTCACATAAATTCATAACGCATCAACTACTACTAGGAATAAAAAAAGGAGGCTCAAAATGTAAAATACTTCAATGAAATATCTCTGGAGCGCGTATTTTGAGGAGAGGGAAGAATTTTTTTGTGCCGAGCAAAGAATTTTTAAATTAAATGAATACGAAGAAATATAGTTAAGCGATGTTTAAACACTGCAACAATTCCATATTCACAAAATCACACGAATGTTTGCATAAAATAACGTTCTGAGTCAACGAAACGCAATTTAATTGTTCTCTGTATCGTTTCCAATTACTTCTGTCTGTCAGAAGAGTAAAATACGAATGAGACTGCGTGAAAATTTATTAGATCGCAATATAAATTCGTTCAATCACTGTAAGTACCACGCTTTTTCTGTTTTTTGTAAGAATATATTTTTTATCTCACTGTAACGGGATCTAACTGTAATAATGACGAAGTCACAAGTTATTAATCCATACTGCCCTCTGTACTCGCACGAGTACATGTATAAAATGCACGATTTAAATTTATCTATGGTTTTTACGAAAGTAATTATATCATAACTAAACGGCATTAGTTGTGTATGAAAAAATAAATTTGGCTGTGACGCGGAAACTAATGTCAAATTTTTTAGTAACAAATACGCATTGAGAACCAAAGTTTTCAGATAAGATGTAAAAATGTATTTTTTTTATAAACTATGAGATATTTTGATATTTTTTTTATTACAAACTATTCTTGTTTTATTTTGCAACGTATGATACCATTTTAGTAACAATTTCTTTCAATGAACTCATAACAGGGTTCATTTATTCTTTAATGATGCATATAACCGAATTTGACATTTTCGCAAAGGAAAAAGTTGCTTGGAATTATCTCAGCAATTACCCCTTAACCTTTTTGCGACGATGCCCCGTCCGGCGAAGTAACGTCACTGAACGGAAGCTCGCACCGTAAATATGTACAGTGTGCGTGGTTTCTGTATATATGTTGTTCTAAGTCTTAAATAATAACTTTGCTGAATAAAACAATCATTGCTCTGATGTAACAAGTATATTCACATTTTTAATATGAAAAGACTTACAAAATTATTAAAATACAAAACACAAAATACAAAATTATAGGTAACGTAGGTATTTATATAATTACAAAGCTTAACGATTAAATGTATAATATAATAAACAACGAGACGAAAATTATTAAAATATAATAATATGTAAAAACTAATAGTATAATTCTGTGTGATATATTCGAAAGCAAGGATCTATACAAAGGCTAACATTGCAATCTCTGCACTCATACCGCGAATCCGTTTTTTTATCATTTTTGCTACAAATTACACATCTCCGTCTTCTATTTTTCGGCTTACAGAATGTGGGAAAATGCACTTGTATACAAATCCTTTCGCTGCCGCATATATGCAGCGCTAGACGCGAAAGGGTTAAAGGGACTTACAGACCTTCATCTGTATAATCGGGTAGAAAGATAGATCCTTAACACGTTGACTGCCGCGCGCATTTTACGTGGTTTGCCCGTGGCGCCAACATGAATTTCTTATTATGGGATGTATGTTATGTTGAACAGAATAATATCTATATTTTCCTTGTATTGATAAAATTATTTTTGCATGTTCTGCATGGCATTAATTTCTTCAAACCATTATAGTAACAGTGATGTTATATTAAAATTTATCAGCATCGATATTTACTATAATTGTGTATTTTATTATTGGTCGCGTCGCCGGTCACCGGTGGCGGCCATGGCGCTGTAGCCAAGTCGAGTGCCGGCCACCGGTGGCCCCCATAGCAGTCAACGTGTTAACCGTTTGAGTCCCAAGCAGCGCGATCGCGCTCTTCAGATTTTGTATCGAAAAATCGCAGTAGATTTCGAGCGCTGTGGACAACTGACTGTCGAAGTAGCGCGCTCAGATTTACTGACGCACGTACATCGCACAGCTCTCTTTTTAAATGTAAATAATACAAATAAAACATTTTGTATTTCATTGTTATCTTGTCAATAATATTTATCGAGCAAAACTTGAAATATTTATAAACTTACAGTACGCGTATATAATAATACAGATGTATTTCATAAACTAACAAATTACAAATTAAAAATATTTTTTGTGTTACGAACAATTTAAATGGAGAGTAACGCTTATAATTTTTTTCTTCGCAATGGATTATGTTCGGTCCTAAACGGCTTCGAAGAAATTAGCAAGGAGCCTAAAGTAAACCATCACGGTTTATGACACGGTAGGCTAGAGACAGCTAATTCTTGGGTGCCATCTGGCTTGCAGACTATCGATGGCACGTGCAAGTTTTGGGCCCGAGTAGCGGTGCCATGTCATAATCCGGGAAATACCAAGGGGGTAGGTTGGCGCGACCGAAACTGTTTCGCCAATCTGGAGGACCACGTGGCGACCAGAAGACGGTCTTGTTGCCAACTCGCGGCCTACCTACCCCGTAAGATGGACACAGTTCCCCTTTCAGAAAATAGCACGTCAAAAGGGCGTATTGGAAGGGAGGAACTGTGGCTATATAGCGAGGTGCAAAACGCGCCCCGAGAGACATTGATAGACATTTTAGACATACATTGATAGTACACATTTCGTTGGTAAGACATTTCGGTCTTACATATTCTTAGACATACTTAGACATTTCGATACATTTTGGTTATAGACTACAGGGTAAGACATTTTGGTCTTACCCCCTGTACATTCGTCACAAGACAACGCGAAACACCGTTGCACATATAGATACTTGTATATCGACAAGGAAACAAAACCTGAGATACAGTCCACTTAAAAATCATACGAAGGGGATTCAACAATTCGGTTGGATTACACCGCGTCGTTTACTCATCGCCAATCACGGTCGACGCTGCGACGCACAAACAGATTAAGACAAGCGCTATCGCGCCGCCTGGGTCTTTTCGTACTCGTTTAGAGAAAGCGCGGTTGCGCTGTTCGGGATTTTTCGAGAGTGTTTTTTCAATACCCCTTGGGACTCAAACGGTTAAGCACACCATTATTACCCCATATAAGGTAAAACGTAACAGTTTTCATTATTAACCCTCGCGTTCCTATGCCTGGGTCACTTGAGACCCACTAGCTTTATCGATAGAGCAATAACGAACACGGTGGCAGAATTGTTTACCTAGCCCTGAAATGACGATCGTCTTCGTAGCAGATATTCGGCAAACAAAACAGACCGCTTTATGCTTTTGAGGAAGAAACACGTATCAGACGAGAAAAGAAAATTGCATATGTATTATACGTTTTATATTAGAAATCATATTTGCAGCGATCATACGACAAAAACAGATACAGCTTTATGTATTGGACGTCAGTAACTGTTATTTATTTACAATTTGCAAATTTCACACCTTCTAAAAGTTCCTATAGCAATGGTATTTGTAAGAAAAAATTAAATTGTAAAATGACAAACACGTAGAGAATTCGACACCTCTCTTAATATTTATTAGTGACTTGTTAGCATGGCTCTCGAGAGACCCGGCCGCCGGATTCCACGGTCCGTACTTCGAGTGTTAACCCTGTATAACCGGAATTTTGTTCGCTCGTCAGAGATAAAATTAAAATTAATTGCAATTTTTCGCTTCGATTTGAAAATTTTTGAACCAATAATTCTAATAAGTACACTTTTTGTTGTCAACACAGTGGTATAGTAATAAAATTTACTGGTACAGTGACACGTAACTAAAATTAAATTTTTGAAACAGATATACATCAGTATGTAACTTCAAAGTCACATGGAACTATAAAGGGTTAATTATATTTTACTTATTATTTGTAGTTGGTCTAAAAGTGTAAGGGAGAGGAAAAGAGAGAGAGAGAGAGACGGAAGTAAAGTGGAAGGAAAACGGAAAAACACTGAAGATCGGAAGATCGGAAGAACAGAAGTCACTGACACTCGGAAGACACTGAC
>SMSQ01021101.1:2344-25749 GCA_019453375.1 Ctenoplectra terminalis
TTTGCTAATAAGTAATGTAGGATTTTTTCACTAGACATAATTTATGCTATTTTTAAAATAAAAGACCATCCACAACTTCGTAATATTCATAATATTTATAATATTATCATATTGGGTTTGCTAATAAGTAATGTCGGATTTTTCCACTAGATATAATTTCTGCTGTTTTCAAAATAAGACTATCCATAACTTATAAGTTGATATCCCAACATGTAATTTAAAAAAAAGTTCATCATATTTGGTTAATCTTCTTTAGCATTTATTTTGATTTGAAAATGAGCGACGAGAAAATCTACTTTCGTGCAATCATGCTTTTCTATTTTCCCAAAGGAAAAAATGCGGTTCAAAGTACCAAAAAGATTTCTGGTGTGCATGGTGAAGGTGTTGGTGAAAGAATGGTGCAAAGATGGTTCAAACAATTTCTGAATGGAGATTTTAGTCTTACAGATGATAAACGTTCTGGTAACCCTGTCGATAGATATATATGTAGATTGATAAGGATCAAATCTCCAGTCTAGTTTGTAAAAGTAAAATACAGTTAGACAATAAAACTCTCCATCGGAAGATGTTTTTGGGTGCCGCTTTCACCTTCGCGGTAAAAACATTCCAAAAAACCCAAAGGACACTAACCGGCATACCTGACAAGGTAAACAGTAATAAGGCTTTTAGACTATAAGGAAGGACGTGGCTTTTAGCCAGTACGAAGTGAAATTCGGTATAGGAAGGACATAGTTCCTGGTTGTATTATTGTATCATCAAATATATATTTTTAACATTCTTTTTCAATATTAGACTACCTTTTCTACATATCAATATCCCTCAATATAATTAAAAGTAATCCACGTTATACCACGCGCGAGATTGCTCAAATTTTAGGAATATCACAATCCAGTGTTGAAAATCATTTACATCAATTTGGTATGGCATCGAGATACGATGTTTGGGCTCCACACAGCTTAAAAGAAAGAAACTTAATCGATCGAGTTTCGGCTTGCGATTCGTCGCTAAAACGGAATACGAACGAACCATTCTTTAACCGTTTGCACTCGGCTGGCACCGCAATGGCGACATGCATCATTTTCTTCAGAGATTATGTTTTCAATTAGATTCTATATTTTCATCAATTCAAACGCTTCTTTTATCTTAAANTATAATAATATATAATAATAATATATAATAATAATATATTATAATATATTATAATAATATATTATAATAATATAAAATTTATTATAAANTCAAAAGAGCACTTTAAGTTTTCGCAATAGTCCTTTGAAACTTACAAAAGTCTTCGAGTGCAAAGGGTTAAATGTATTCTTACTGGGGATGAAAAATGGGTTGTGTACAACAATGTCCCACAAAAAAGACATTGGAATAAACCAAAATCAGCCCCATTAACCTTTTCCAAAGGCGGTTTGCACCCCTAGAAAGTTATGTTATCTGTATGGTGGAACTGGAAAGGAGTACTGCTTTATGAGTTGTTGCCACATATCGCAGCATTAATTCTGAAAAATATTGTTCTTTTTACATTACTGAAAAAGTACTGTAAAAGGACTGGAAGAAAATATCGAAGAAAAACTACCAGCACCAGCTAACCGAAACGGAGTAGTCTTCCATCAAGACAATGCGAGGCCACGTGTAACATTACAGACGTGGAAAAAATTGGATCTCCTTATTCACCCGCCCTATTCTCCTGACTTAGCACCGCCAGATTTTCACTTATTTCGCTCTCTATAAAATTCGTTGAATGAAAAAAATTTGGATTCTCTAGAGTCCTGCAAAATGCATATCTCAAGATTTTTTGCTGAAAAAGATGGTAAATTCCGGAAGAATGGTATTATGAAACTTTCAATAAGATGGAAAAACGTGATAAATCAAAATGGTTATTAATCGTTGCGCGTGTAATAGCGCCTTATTCTTCGCATTGTGAGAAAGCTTAATCTGAAAATAAATTTCTAAATGATCTATAAATGATCTAATTTGATTGTAAATGATCTAATTTCGTTGGAAAAGAATTTACAAACCGGTTTGGGTGTGACTTTATACACATTCTACGCCGGGTGGCGTTATCGCCCTCACTGTACCATCGAGTTATCTTTTATTTTTCTGTGTGAAATATCATAAATTTTTTTACAAAATAAATTGCAAATGCAAATTATATATGGCGTACTAAGTGGTTTATATAAAGTTACGATGAAACGATGCCTTTTCCTATGTGTAAAAACGTTTTGAAACAGAGAACTCAATTTTTATATTTTTTATAATAATTTATAATTATGTTATTCGTATGATTTTCAATTGATATTGAAAAATTAGTGTCGTTGTTTTATTCTCTACTTCGTCCTGAATACGTTACTTTTTTAATCGTGTAAATATCATTTGTAGTTTGGTTTTTACGAGCGTTTTTCCAAATCCTTGTACATTTGTCAAATTTGGCCGGTTATCTTCGCACAGGCACTCGTTTTTCGCCAGTCAAAAAGAAACTGCTTCCGTTTTTTATCGAAAAATCCGACATTACTTATTGACAAACCCAATGATTTAATAATTCACTGTAATTGCCCCAAAGTAGTACAAACTCCGTTACAGTCATCAGATATTGATGTTATCGGTCACGAATGACATGAATTATAAAAAAAGATTAGATTACATGATATCTTTAACAAAATACTACAGAGAGAATTTTGTGAAACCTTAGCTGACGATTACACGTATTGAAACCAATCACGGTTTTTCCACAAAATATCTGAACGCAATTTGTACATTTTTATTCATGTATTTGTATAATAATGTTCCGTTTTATATGCACGATTTTTTGTAACTGGTGATTTCTGTACGTTATTTTTCGAATATGTTTAACCCTTTGATCAACGGGATTTCACGATTCTGAATTTAAATAACAATACTAATATTAACGATATTAAATAAATAAATGTTTTAAGTGCCTAACGGTACACCCAGATTTTTCAGCAAACCGTTATACATTATTGATGCTTTCTTTTAACTCTCTATGGGACCGTGTGACTTAAAAGTTACAAACTAGTGTATCTGTATTTTAAAAAATTAACTTTGTTTAGTTATCACTGCACTATTAAATTCGATTACTGTATTATTGTAGCGATACCACGATCCATCTACAGTAATTATTAGTTAAAACATTTTCAAATCGTAGTGAAAAACTGTAATCAATTGTAATTTTTTCTCCAATAAGCAGACAAAATTCGGGCTATAGAGGGTTAACTTTTAACCTTGCTACAACAGTATTTTCTTGAAAGGGAATTTATTGATTGCCTGAAAGATGACTTTAAATCATAAAAACTAATGACAAACACTTTAATTGAAAAATGTGCTTTACTTTCTTATTGTATCGCATACAAGGTACTGTTAAGATATACTATAGATGAACCCAAAAAGTTTAGTTGACCGTTCGACGTCGTTTTGGAAAGACCTAGAGTTGTGCACCTTCTTCTATCATACTATCCGATCATACTTTGCTACTAACTCGACCTCAGTAATTAATAGTTTTATTCCTCGCCATATCCACAATGACTAATTCACTAATTAGGATTCGTAGAACATTGTACCGTTAACTTCTTAGCTACGGCGAGATTTTTCGCAACGCTACACAGTAATAATCAAATTTGTATCCAGTGGTGCTTTATACTACTAATGTATAAATTACAGTTTTTTTCATAAATTTTCATATAAAGTATCGAAAGTAACGCTTGTTACTAACTTGTATGTATTGGAAGCATATTTATGTATACGTGTGTGCGTATGGCGCCGTCTGGTATAGAAAAGGAGTTGCGGCTTCCGGTTGTGGGTGCGATGTATGGATTGAATTAAATAGAACGCGGATCACGAAATTGTGGCGTCAATAGCATATTAAGAGATGAATCCTATTAAATACATAGTGGAACTGAGAGTAAAGTGCTTATGTCACAGTTATTACGCACATGAAGTAACATAAAAAATTTGAAAAATCGTAACATCATACGAGCACAAATTCTCGTTTCGTAGCAATGGCGCATACAGCTCCCAATGACTGAGAAACATGCGAGCCACTATAATGGCGAGCCGTTCAATAAGGTGATACACGCGAAAGCCACTATTGTGGCGTTCAGTACATAAGAGGTTAAGAACCCGCGTCGCAACGCGATACAGTCCAATCATTGCTGAACTGAGATCCGTTTTTCTATTTATTGTTAGACGAAGGAATACCCTTGCACGCCATAACGTAAATTTGACAACTAAGTTTTTCTGTGACATTCACTCGTTAGTTTTAACGCGACTTTCTGATCCAAAGTTCAACCAGCGAATCAATATAGTAGTACATGCTACATTAGCGACATGAAACTATCAAACCTTGGAGCCACGATGGCACCGTAATTTTCACGCAGCACTTTTTTTAAAATAAACCTTGAATTTTGCTGAAAAATTTGAATTATCCATTTGTACATCTGATGCCTCGACTATGGCGAAAGATTGCAGAAAATAATGACCCATACCTTATTTAATAGAGAAAGAATTGCATTAAAATATAAGGCTTTCATATTTGTTTGACAACATCTTTTGTGTTTTTTTTTTTATCTTTGAATATGGCTGAAGAACATATTGAGGAAGGTAACGATTTAAAAGGAGAATTAATATCACATTCTGTGGATTTATGGAACAATAAAGTTCAATATAAACGGATTACTCGTTATTCTTCATTATCAGAATCACAAGAATCATACGTAAATTGAAACTCTTCGACCAAAAATAAGAAAGATTATAAAAATCATTTACAACCTAAAATACATTATTTAAAAGACAATTATTCAGGAATAAAAATTCCTGTGAATAGGCATTCCACAAGGTTAGACGCATTTCAACTTTTTTTCTCGGATGTTATGATCGAATTAAATTTTCTTATTAAAATTATGAAGCAGACACTTCAATCAGTAAATTATATAGTTTTCTAGTAATCACCTCTTTAATTTTGTGTGTGAAAAAATGATCTTCGAAAGAATATTCATCGAATAACAAGATAAAATCGAGAACTTTTCCATGTATTATGGCAAGAGATCGATATTTAATATTGTTAAAAATATTATATTCATTATAGTGTGCTCTTTATGGACCCGCTAATGAAAATACTTCCAGTTGTTACGTAAAGATACGTCCTAGGTGGTTTTCAAGAGTTACAATACGTTCTGGCACATTAAAAAATGCCATCATGCTCAATTCGTTTTATGGCTGTTGAAAAAAGTGACTCACGACGTGTTAATGTAATGCGAGTCAAGTTTTCGCCAATTTTCAGAACAGGTGACAATAAATAAGTTTTGAGTTAGGTTACTGTATTGATAAAGGATGCAAATTTCGTTTAAAAAATATCAATCCATTTTTTTTGCTCATTTTTGCATTTCGAATTCAACATATATGTAGGATACAAGAAAGCGCGTAAGCGAGCCATGTATGTGTATGCGTGAGTAAACGAACTGTGTACTTACGTATACGTGAGCGGACTGTGTATACAGGGTGAGTCTGTTAACGCGACGACCTCAAATAACTTTTGAGGTATTCGTTTTACAAAAAAATGTTTTATACAAAAGTTGCATGGTACCTTGGGGGACATACGATGGTCGTATCTATTTTGTATTTCCTAATTTGTTTATCGAGACATTAGGGTCACCTTCAGTTTTTTAAATCGAATGTGTAATTTTTTTTTCCCGATTCTGGTAGATCATCAAATTCTGCGTAAAAAAGTATTATACAACTTGGTACTTGCGATGAATGAACAACGTACTTGTTTAGACCCGATCTGCCGTCGTAAACAAAGTCGCGTTAAGAATCACGTTGACTAAGCGTACTCCCGAACATATTATTTATTTCAAGATATCTCAGTCACTATTCATCGCAGAACAGATTATTTATTTGAAGATATCTCAGTAACTATTCATCGCAAGTACCAAGTTGTATAATACTTTTTTACGCAGAATTTGATGGTCTACCAGAATCCGGAAAAAAAAAATTACACATTCCATTTAAAAAACTGAAGGTGACCCTAATATCTCGATAAACAAATTAGGACATACAGAATGGATAAGATCACCGTATGTCCCCCAAAGTACTATGCAACTATTGTATAAAACATTTTTTCGTAAAACGAATACCTCAAAAGTTATTTGAGGTCGTCGCGTTAACAGACTCACCCTGTATATACAGTAACTCACAAAATTAAACATGCATTTATGTCGGTGAAAATCGATGGGACTATGAACAAAACAGATATTTTAATATTGTGGCGGCCCTCCTACACTTCGTCACCAGAGGAACCTACAACATCGACTTTCCCACAAGTCCTGGAAAACAGTACGATTAGTACTTATATTGATCCCTCTCCAAACTTCAACATCCTCACGTCTAAGGCACAAGCCTGCTAGGATGCCTTACTGAGGTGTCCCCTAGCAGGTCCCGGACGAAACGAACCTTCCTATCCTTTTCTCTCCTTCTTTCACTCGCCACAAATACAATAACGAAATTTCATGCAAAATCGAAAATGTTACAACGTAATCTAACAAACAAAAGAACTTCGAAACAGAGCTACGCGAAGAATAGGAAAATATTTCGCCACTTTGCGTCAAAAAATTAATTCTATCCATGCCGCGACGTTTGCAGACAGTAATTGACAATAAAGGTTTCGCAATGAAATACTATGTTATATTAACCCTTTGACTACGGCAGACTTTGGCACGCACTGGTCGTACGCTACGGTACGAATTCATTCGGGACGTCCACTGGGTACGGCGAAATTTTTCGTTAGACATGCATTTCTGAGGAAGTATATTAACCCTTTGCACTCCGTACAATTCTTTATCACTGAAGAGAACAAGTTTTATTTTGAACGAAAAAAATTACTACTGCTTGTGAAAGTACTTGTTCTTATTTATTTTACAAATATCCTTTTTTCTCTCGTAAACGAAACATAAATTTTTAATTTTGTAAATTATCATGGTGTGATAGCTTCAGAAATTGAGCGTAATCGTGCTGAAAACAGAATGTCTCCGTAGCGGAGCTGAAGGTGTCCAAAGGGTTAAAATATTCAAAATACTGAAAAATTTTAAAAAGGCCAAAACAAGCGAAATTTGATTTGGACGCCAATAGGCGTCAACAGTAGTCAAAGGGTTAAATCCTATACGTATAATATAATGTTACAAGTATGCATGTATGCGCTCAATTTTATGCTACTGAAATAGCGATATTTTTGTGTTTTCAGTATAGCTAAACAGTTATTGTTGTTTAAACTATTCGAATGAATATATGTTGTGGTATTGATCTAAAGCGTAGGTTCTTAACTCTTTGACTACGGTGCTCTCAGAATTGAAAGTCCTATAGGTACAGTAATCGATACGATTTTTGTCGATATAACAAAAATATACAGAGAAAAATTTAAGTATGTTGTTTAACGAATGATGACAGATGATATGTATATGAAAATATAAATAATTCTATGATACAGGAAACGTCTATGGTTTTATTAGATGATTACTTAATTTTTAAAGGCGTATATATATGCTCTTCGTAGCGAAAGAGTTAAACTGTGATTGGTAAACCCCTGGGGGTCCGCGAAACAATTTTGACGTTAACTTTACATCCCCCAACTTTTCGCTTTTATTGAAACAACTCATTTAATAAAAATCCTACGTGGTCAAGACTTTCTGTATTTGTTGTTACTTAACCAGTTTTTAACATAACTAAAAAATAATTAGTAAAAATTTAATTATTTTTCTTCCACTGCAAATACGGAAAAATAAAGCAATGCAATTTTTTGTATTGTTGTGACTATTGCGCAATATTTATTCTAACGCAGTGCCTATGAGATTATTGAGCAAGAAATTAAGTCTCAAGAACAACGTAAAATGTCTAGGGTTGGGATCGGGTCGCAAAAAAAAATGTTCAAGAGGATCGTTGGACTACACAAGTTTAAGAACCCCTTTAAGATCTAGAGTATCAATGTTTTCATTCATTTTCCCGTCGATTTTCATAACCATCTTTAGTGTACGCTCAATTTTGTGAGTAACTGTATGTACAAGTAAACGAACTATGCGATTTTTTGTTTATTTCTGTGTGTCCAGACTAGTTTCGACAATTGCAGCATTTTCGATGTCTCGTTGCTTCCGATTGTCATTCAGTCGAACAGTTCAAGCCTAGTCGTTAGCGGGGCAGTTGAAGAGTAGAGATATGCAAGAGCAGAGCAGAGCAGACATTCAAAGTGGGAACCGTGTAGTACCGAGTCGAAATTGTGTCGCACTGTATCGTGTCGTGCAGAGTCGTATGGTGACGCCTGGCCCAATTTTAGGGTATAACTATCGGTATATCATTTGCCATAACGTTTGATCAAACAAATCTGTTCTTTCTTACATATATAGCATATAAGAGGAGAAAATTTGGTGTAAAATAATTTGTGCTGTATGATTGCAAGACAGGGTATATACTTGATTTTATGATACACACTAAAGTACGCAATAATGTAAATGAAAGCGAAAACGTGGCAGCAGTAAGAAAATCAGGTGCTATTTTAAGGACTCTCGTGAAACCATATTTAGGCAATGGGCACACTCTTGTTACAGACGATCGATGTTCAAGTTCTGCGCTTTTTGATCGTCTTCGATAAAAGAAAACAAACGCTCGTGGCACTGTAAGGAAAAACTGAGAAAATATGCCCGACATGAACGAAAAGTTTAAAAAAAAAAAAAAGACAGCATTCCGATCAACAAACATTCTGTTAATGATAAAGTGGTGTGATAAAAAAGATGTGTACATACATGTTATCTACTTGCAACACGGCCGAAATTGTAGAAACTAGAAAAAAAAGAAAAAAAATTATCAAACAGGATTACCAGTCAAGAAGCTAAAATGTATTGTGGACTATAACAATGATCAACAAATGAAAAACCTTCTTTCTGTTTTTCAATATACACTGGATATCCCTGTGGAGTTTCTCGTCCCAAACACGAACTCGGAAGTGTAGCTGCCCAATCGCCTTCAGATTTTGAAAAGTATGAATCAATTATTTGTAAAAACACATGATTGTGAACAAAAATGAGAATTACGAGGAAACTAAAAACGCTAGAAAGTTCAATTTAGTCTTAACTGGAAGAGAGTTTCTCGAATATATCAATGTATAATGTTCAAAAGAAATCTGTTGCGCGTACTTTTTATATACTGGGTTAGCCAAAAAGTAACAGCGTTTTTTTCCGATAGATCGACATATTCGACTTCAAACGTATTCCTTTAATACGAATGATATTGTCTGGATTTACACGGTTAAATGTGCGACGATATCTAATGCCTTAAATAGCTTTAAGTAACAGATAAGTCTTTCTTTATCTGTTTTGCCTCAGTAACTGCAATTATAGGCATAAAAAGTACAAATGTAAATATTAGAACTAATAAGTACATATAAGAGATTAAAAGTAAACTTTTACAGCTATACAACAGTAATTTAACACTCTGCCGGCAACGCTCGGGTCCGTTTTCCCCCCACCATTGTAGACGATACTCGGTGCAATTTCTTTTTTTTTTTTTTTTTTTATGTTATTAAGAGTTAATTTTTTTTACTTTAGTTTATTTTATTTTAAGAGTTTACGCTAGAACGATTGTTTTTTTCACCAGTAGTTGTTGCGATTTCGAAACTGATAAAACGTATATTTATTATAAAACGAAGAAATAGAGAGAAATTTGGTTTGATTGCAAGAAAAATATTTCAAAGTAATCATTTCAAAATAATAACGGCAATAGAATCTACGGGGCGCAAAATTGTCAAGCAAACAGATACACTCGATCGAAAAAGGAGATGCTATTTATGTATCGAAAATGATAATAAATATGGAACAAAATGTAAGAAATGTCAAAATCATATTTGTAAAACACTCTATAGTTGAAATATGCTGTATTAATTGTATTCAACACGAATAAACGCATTCTATCTGTATATATTATTTTTTCCTTTATTATTCGTGTAACTTGTACTAGTAAAAGAAATCAATCACTACAAACAAACAAAAAATTTTACTTGAGTTTAAACGGACACAGGCATAGCTGTCCGGTGGCCCGCCGTTCAAGTGTTAAATAATAAAATTGTATTTCTATGGAGATAATGAAATATATTTCGAGACAATGAAAGCGCGGATAAATTAGCTGAAGAAGCCACGGAACGGGAATACTCCATAAAATTTAAAGTCCCTCGCACGAATTGTAGAGAAAAATTCGAGCAGATGTGAACGGACTTTGACAAGTCATTCCAATTTGAATTCTGTATCAAAGGATGTCAGTACTGTCGCTTTTTTTATGAGCAAAGGAAAAAACCTTGGTTTCATAAAGTAAGAGAAAATTGTAACTTTATAATTAGGTTTGTTAAATTAAGATCAAACCGCTACTGTTCAGAGTTTGTCAAGAGAGCCCTTGATGAAATTTACGACGCGGTCGCTATGGTTTGCTATCTTTGAGATTTCAGGACCTTTATTTTGCTTCGTAGTCTGGAATCTTCTTTAACACATTGACCGCCACCCCGAAATCACATGTTTTGCACAGGACGCCACACCGGTAGATAGAAGATTCGATAAAAATTGATCTCTCATTTTTGATCTTCTAATAAAAATTTTTAATCGTTGAATAGTGTACACTTTATTTCAAAGTATTCTCTAATAGCGATGATGATGTTCAAAATTCATTAACTGTCAATCTTCATTTCATTTTTACAATTATAAACATTTGAAGCACTCTGGTCACCGATGACCATCATGGCGCTACAGGAGAAACAATCTCCGGTCACGTATGACCACCATCGCGGTCAACGTTGTTAAAATACGCGCCGTTTATTAAAAAGAAAACATGGATGATATCGGCCATAGGCGAGTTGCCTGACATCTGTGTGCTCTCTCTCTGATAGATTCGTCTAGTATTCTTCCCTATTCGCATGGAAAACTCATTAAGTAGACACGATAAAATTATAGCTCTTATTCTTCTTTTCTGTTCTCTCTGATATTTCTTTGAATTAGAAAGGGAAAGGTAATTCTTTATAATTTATGTAAAAGGAATCTTATTAAGAGTATATATATATAATTATATTAAATAAAATATACATAAATTTCATTTCGACCGATCACGTGGATCCGCATAACCTAATCACTTCCCGCAACAAACGTGTTAATCTTAAAAAATATCCCAACATGAGAAAGTCAAGGTTGGTTTTTCCAAGATTCCACTTGCACTTTCTCACCCTCGATAGCACTAGACCTGTCGTAAATTTCCAAGGCCCCAAGGACCCAACACAGCGACGGTTCAAGGGTTCTCGGAACTTTTCGAGGCGGTACCGATGCATTCTCGTTCCTAGAGAAACGCGCCGAGAGCGCAATGGAAGGGAATGCACGGTGTACCCTCGCTATAGGACAAAGTTTTCGAGACATTGAGTTTTTCGAGACCACAACTAGAACGCGACTAGAATTCATAGAGTCAGCATCAGTTTGAATCATGGTTAGGCGGCACACTTCTCGTGCAATATACAAGCGCGTAGTCAACTTTCTCAGCAAGTGAGAAACGTAAGAACGCGACAACTACAATTCCAAGGAATCACTAGCAACAACAGGCATAATTCAAGATCCAAAGTGCGAGTGTCAACAACCCAAGACATGAATCATATTTTGTTGCAGTGTCCGTTAACGAAAAATGGTAGATATGGTATGATCAAAATATTAAAAAGATCATTGGAGAGCCCCATTTAGTATTAATAAAATCTTGAGTACCTTAGGTCTAACTGCAGTGAGAGTAGAAAACAACTATTGCAATATTAATAATGTAAGATTGTAAGTAGAGCGATCAGATTTACTAACTGATTTGGTTAGATTTAAGATATACATATATTAACGGTTCCACGGGTTGAGTTTATGATGGGAACACAATATACTTTCTTACTTTCAAAAGTGCTAATTGTACCATACTATTTCCTTCAAAATTAATGTATATTTTTTGCTATTCGATACGACAAACAATTACCCATCATAAACTAATAGACTAACGCGCCCAGGGGGTCGTCTAACAAATGTCTCACTCCCTTCCTTTCCACCCTATCTTGGAAAAATTCAAAAACCTCTCCAAAATCAATGGTGTCAAGTAAGCTCAGGGTGCGAGAGCGCAGGGTTAACCCTTTCGCTTCGAGCGCCGCTTATAAGCGGCGCGCACAATATGACTTGTGGGTAGCTTTGTAAGTTATAGAAGTTATAATAATATAGTAAAAGTTATAAGTTATAAAAGTTTATAAAATTGTTTTATTCGGTAAAATAGTTATTTAAGACTCAGGGAAACGTATATACAGCAACAACGCATACTGCACGTATTCACGGTGCGCGCTTCCGTTCAGTGACAGTATTTCGGCGGACTGGACAGCCGAAGCGAAAGGGTTAAAGCTCACTCGTGATTGGCTGGCTAACATTTCGCTTGCTACCATTTTTTGAATAAATATACTGTGCATAGGAAGTTAAACAGGTTGTTCTTTGTAAACTCAAAATACGTACGTGAGGCGGTACTAATTGTGTAAACACACTAGCGTGCAGCTGATGTTCTAAACACAGAACATTACGAAATCACGCTTAACAATATACATGTATAATACATGTGAAAAAAGCTCTGTACTTTATTACCCGATGTACTCCTATGAGCTGCAATTGTCTAAGGATGTTTCTTTTTTCTCAACAAACAAGAAAAGACTAACTTCATGAAAAGAAGAAAAGTGCTTGTATCGCGTTAAGAATTTATCATATTTATAAGATCCCATTTAGATTGTGTGTTGGTTTAATCGGAAGTGTGGTGATAACAACAAACTTGGGACAGTTTAACAACACGAATAAATATTGATAGTTAATGAATTTTGAACATTACATCTGATTAGAGAATACGTCGAAGTAAAATGTACACTATTTAACAATTAAACATTTTTATTAGAAGATCAAAAATGAGATTAATTTTCATCAAATCTTTTATCCATCGGTGTGGCGCCCTGAGTAAAACATATGATCTCGGCGTGGCAGTCAACGTGTTAAGTACATAAGCGGCTTAGAAACCAAGAAGTTTTGCCGTAGCTTTGGGCCTTAGAGCCCTCGGCGTGGGTGATGCTGTAATGGCGTCCAATATTCAAGATACCGATATGGAATGGAAAATTTTACCTTCCAAAGAAAAACGTTACTGTTCGCAAACTCTGAAACGGAAGAAAAGTGCTAAATTGTTAAATGACTGTCCAAGAAACAAAGAAACAAACAAATTTAGTACATTAGAAAGTACAACCCAACCCAATGAATCATAAAGACCCGGCCTTTGTCACTGTAGTAATCGATAAGGCTGATTCCAAACAAAGGAATTCTCAAAATGCCCTCTTATTGGCTAAAGTCTTATGCAATCTGTACCAGGGAGCAGATCAAATTCAACCAAATGGCTTTGACAAATTTCAAGCGAAATTTAAAACAGCGGAATATGTAAATGCGTTTGTCCTAGCAGAAAAAATGAAGGGTATATCTGCCTTTATTCAAATATTCAAAACCCAAAAGAGGTGAATTATTAAAGGTTTTGGGACAGAATGGAACATTCAGGATATTATTAAGTGTTCAGAATCTCTTATTCCTATCAAAGACTGCTAAAATAAAACAGTTCTGCATAGAAAACTCTCCATCAAAAAATATCTGGGTGTTTTACGCTTTTTCAGGTGTAATAAAACGATTGGGAAAAACAGAAAAATATTAACTATGATCCTTATATTAACACATTGCGTACGACGCTCTGCTCGTGCGACGCGCTCCCAGGGCCCGCACATTTTTGGGCGCTCTAGAAGCACTTTATACGATGCATATATTCACTTTTTTAATTCGCATTTGGCAGCAGATATTCGCATAAAGTATTATTAAATATTATTATATATTTTTTATACATCTTTTACATTTTTTACATTTTTAAAAATTTTAATTATTTATTTTACAAGTTTGAATAATCCTTTGAATAATCATTTTTTTTCGCTAACCATTTGTTAAGGGAATACGCAAGACTTCGTTACCCTGGTAATGTAACGAGAAAGTCTATTTTTAGTTGCTTAAATCGTCGCTTGAGTCGAAGAAACCTGAAAACGAGATATCTCCTCTTTCCCAGCCACAACGTTCGGATTCCTAAAGACGAGATATCTCGTCTCCCGTACGCAATGTGTTAACTATGATGATTAACCATCGCGTTCAGGTCGTATCGAACAGCAAGAGCACCTGAAAAGGTTGATTATTATATGTTTTATACTATAAGTATTGACAAGTATTTTGAGCAGTTCGATATTGTAAATTGGTTTGGACGTACTGTAAAAGTCCTGGTATATCATTTTTGTTTCATTTTCTTTTACGTTCAGCTTTAGCAGGTTTAAATACATATAAGTTACCATTTTTTATTAAGAACTATTTCCTTATTTGAAAACCTACTTCCACCGTATCCTCAACAAAGATGTTAAAAGATTAAATAAAAGAATCAAAAACAATGAAGCTAGTAAGGAAGAATGGGTTCCTAGGGAGACGGTGGAGATTACTTTTGAGGGAATCATTCTACCTGATTACAGTCTGTCTAACAAGAGCGTACCGGCGATATCTACGAAAGTTGATACTTGAAGAGACTGAAGTGGTGATAATCTGAACATATACATTCCTCGCCAGTACGCATTGGCTTAGAATGATGCAGTTTCATTTGAATTATTGTAAAGAACAGAGCTACTGGAAAGGAGTGCTGCATATGCTAAACGGTTTGAAGCGGTGATTCTATGTTCTCATCCGAAAGGGCCTAAAATAAGTTATGCCAGTGCTGCAAAATTATTGTGTAAGTCTCAGGAGTTTGTTAACACGTTGACGGACACTTGCGTCTATAGCCGTCAAAGCGAAGTTCACTATGTGGCATGACGGCAATAGCCGTCCAAATCGAAACGGTCGTTTTTAGACACTACGGCTATAGCGGCACAAATGTGCATTTACCGGCGTACAAGTAGAAGCCTAGTGTCATGTTTTGGAAACAATTTTTTAGGTTGAATTTCGTTTTCCACCTGTTACACGACTTGCAGCTTCAGTGTGCACGTGGTTGTGAAGGGAGTAGTGCGATCGTGTTTTCTCTTGAATTTATATATAGTGTTAATTTTCGAACTTCACTTGTTCCTACTGTCCGTCAATGTGTTAAGAGGCGGGTGAGGCGATATCAAGAAACATATAGTGTCGATGACTTACCAAATCGCGGTTTAAAGCGGGGTACTACCAATAGACGTACAAGGCTTTGGCGCATTATGCGTATTTATGGACAATTTAAATGTAAAGAAAATGTTAAAAATATATCAAAGGGGTCTTTTAACATCGGTTAAACGCTGGTTTAATTAAACAGAAAGGACGTGGATATTACAAGAGGACAATGACCTAAAACATTGGAGCCGCATCTGTACAAGATGGAAGTCGGAGAACGGTATCACCGTGTTGGATTGGCCGTCACAGTTCTCAGATGCAAATCCAGTCGAAAATGTGTGGTCCCTTATGAAAAACAGATTAAGAGGAAAACGTATTTTAAAATTAAGAACGCTAGCAGACCGCGTTCGAAAAATATGAAGGACGCTACCTACATCCTACACAAAAAAGTTAACCCTTTGCACTCGGCTGGCGCCGCTATGGCGACATGCATATTTTTTTCAGAGATTATGTTTTTAATTAAATTCTATATTTTCATCAATTCAAACACTTCTTTTATTTTAAAATGAAAACAAATTAACCAAATAAATAAGAAATCGTGAACATTTATAATTTTCTTTTTTTCTTTCCAAAAGAACACTTTAAGTTTTCACAATAGTCTTTTAAAACTTAAAAAAGTTTACGAGTGCAAAGGGTTAGAATACATGCCGAAACGTTGTCAATCTATAGGTCTATCTCAGTAGCGGAGGAAATTGGGCGCATTATTAAGTTAGAGTATATAAAGTTGTACAAATTCATTCGCACTCCAGTTGTGTTAAAGGAAGGCACCCATGTTTTATATGTGTTTGTGTAAACTCCACATCCTAAAAGAGAAACTGAAAATAGCGGACTTTTCCTTACTGGCTTTCAATTAGGGTTTGGGTATGCCTGCGAACATCCCAGGTGTGAATGTACGCGCTATTACTTGCTTTTTTCGGCAGTTATAACCGTGCGCCCGTCATGTACAGATCATCCTGAAACTATCTAAATATACATATATATATTTTTTCCCCCACCGTATCTTGAATATAATTATTTAAATACTCCTTCACATAACCTCCTCAACAAGTTGAGCTATATGTATACCCTGTGAGAGTGTGTTAAAAATGTTTCAAATTTGGTTACACTGTGAAGTTATGTCGCAAGGCAAGACGTCGAACTTCAAAAAACTCCAAGAAAAAGGAACGCCCTGAATCATTTTCACAGGAATCTGATTCCATGGTGGAATTCAGAATGTAACAAGGTCATTAAATTGAGAAAAGCAGTCTACAGAAAATGGTAACATCGGTCTAATTGAGTTAACTGGTACAATAAGAAGAAGCAAGTGGCAATTACTAAAAAGCTGGTCAGGAAAAAAAGAGAGATACCTTTAGGAATTATATAGCTAGTTTATCTCAGAGGACTTCCTTGACACATTTTTGAAACAGTATTAAAATTCTTAAAAACAAATTAACCAACACCAGAAACAATAAATATATGAAGCCAGAAATAATTAAAAGCAACGTTGAAAAAACAACAGCCAAAGTATGTCCTTCTTGGGTCTCGGTCAACCCTATCTTCAAACTTGAACTACCAATGAATGAATTTCTAAATTCTCCATTTGATTTCTGTAACCTCAATCTGGCTATAGACCGCACCAACCCAAACTCTGCTCCTGAGTTAAACTCCGTGGATTATAAAATGATTAAAGCCAAGTGCAAACTACTTCTATTTAACATCCTTGATAATTTGTTTCTACCATATACTATCTTAAAAGATTGGAGAAAAAATGCAGGTCCTTTTAGTTAAAAAATTTGACAACCAAAACCTCAGACCTATTTCCCTAACATCCTGTACGTGCCGAATTCTGGACTGGCTTATCAGTAACATAACGCTATAGTGGTGTGAAACCAACAACCTCATCCCTGCAACCCAATGTGGTTTCAGAAAGGGCCGATCCTGTGTAGACAATATTTTTAATCTGACTTCATACATTCATTCGGGATTTATCTACGAGCAATATACTGTTGCATCTTGCTCGGATGCAAGTGACGCATTTGACAATGTTCAGTACTGTATTTTCGTAGAAAAGCTGGCTGTTAAGGACAGCGAACGACTTAATTTATGATACGGACGAACTCTAGCTATTTTTGAGAACGGTCATTTTCACATCTGGCATGTTATTAGTTTACGATCTAGAAACTGGCGAATATTTCGGTGTTTGTCGATTTCTGCTCAATAGCAAAGTACCGTACCCTAAAGCCTCACCAAGAACTGACTCACGTGCACTTCAGCTGCGACCTTCTGACACCGTCACATCTGCACCTACCTGACTTGGGACTGACATACGAACTCTGAAGGCGTGACATTGACCACCTCTCTTGACACCAGAATTTTGAACTGATTGGACATAGCATGCCTCCCACCCTCTTGGCGATGACACGCCTAACAAGGGTGTCTAATATTTAAGGAAAGTGACTGTTACGATTAGAAGGACATTAGAACTATACAAGAACTACATTAGAACTGCATTAGAACTGTTTGAGAACTGTGTGTGAACTGGATAAGAACTGTATTAGAACTGTATTAGAACTGCATAAGAACTGTATTGGAACGAGAACTGTATTAGCATTGAACAAGAACTGAACTAGAACTGCATCAACTCTCAGAACTATTGTGAACTTGTATTATATGAATTAAATATATTATTTATATTATTGTTATAAATCGTGTTGGCATCTTTGATGCTATATAATCGACTCCACGAACACTGTGGGAGTCAACACTGGCACAAATTTGGATTCCAATAAACATGCTTAGCTTCATAGCCAATTCGTCCTTCTGTCGATATGCATGGTCCTCAAGTTTGAAGGCATAAGAATAATCCACAAGGGTCTGTCACAAAGCGGCGTACTGAGTTTCCTCCGATACAATATTTATGTGGCAAATATTCTAGAATATATTCCAAAAGGCATCTACACTTTTCAATATGCCAACGATATTGCAATCTATACAAAGTGTTTCTCCTTGGAGGTGGCAAAAATATCCCTGGAAGAGGCTGTGGAAAAAGTCAAAACAAATTTCCTACAAGTGGGTCTTGAGCTCTCACCACAGAAAATGAAAATAGTTGTGTTCAATAATAGAAACCTGCCTGAATCCACCTCTTTGCGCATAGGTCATCAAATGAAATTTGACACGGACTGTGCAAAATTCTTAGACATTCATTCGGACTACAAATTCTCTTTCCCCGCCCATATTGATATTTTAGTCACTCAACGCTCCAAAACAAACATCATCAAGTTCCTAAGAGGAGTGTGGTGGAGATCGCACCCAGAAACTCTTCTTATTTTATACAAGTTATCAAATCTTTAATCAGATCAAGACTGAATTATGCTTCTCACATACACTACCGTCCATAAGTATTTGACCACCATCATTTTATCTAAAATAAACAAAATCAATTTTAAATAAGGTATCTCAAGATAATTTTTATCACAGTATTTCTCTGTTACACTCGTAGAAAGATCATGTTTCTATGTCAATCATACAAATTTATATTTCTTCTACTTAACCCTTTGACTATGGTAGATTTTGAGACGCACCGGCCGTACCACACAGCAGGAATTCAGTTACGACGTACGCCGAGTACGGCGAAATTTTTTGTTAGGGGTACATTTTTGGGAAAATATATTTGAATAATCGAAAAACTGAGTTTCACTACATTGAAACAATATTATTTATTTCTTTGTATTCTGCAACGAATTGTTACTATACGTATTAAAAATTTAACATTAACGTTAAGCTTAAATTTTCAGGGCGCCTATAGGCGTCCTCCGCATCAGAAGACCAAACTGCGTCGAGCGCCTTCAGGCGCCCACAGTGTCACAAACGCAAAATTTCTAAGCGCCTTTAGGGGGCCACAGTAATCAAAGGGTTAAGCTCATATACATTATAATCATATCAAATTTATAATTCGATTCCACCAAGTGGTCAAATATTTATGGACGGTAATGTATATTCTCCTCACCAGTTTATTCGGATACACAAGCTACAGTCAATACAAGTTCGAGTCCTCCAACTAGCTCCAGGCCTTAGAGTGACTACCCGTACCAATGCAGTCTTGGCTGAAGCCGGAATCCTATATTTACACGAGAGAACTTCATATTTTGGCAAAACTCATTTAATCGAAATCATCTCTAATCAAAATCATATCTGTAATAGGTATGTAGAACTTACCAGACCTACTTCCACACTCGGTAAAAGATTTCAAAGTTGAGGACGGTCCTCAACTTCTGCTGAGATGTGCCAAGGAAATTACAAGAGTCAAAGATACGTGCTATAAAAATCAAAACTTTCCATATTTAATCGCTAACTACAGGGATATCGTCTATGAGATTATCTGTAACTTCGAACCGGGACGTCTTCTTTCGCAATCTTCGGTTCCCAACATCGACCTTAACACCTTCGTAAACAAGAACTATAGGAACTGTGGCAGCCCTCCTACACTTCGCCACCAGAGGGATCTACAACACCAACTTTCCCGCAAATCCTCGAGAACAGTACAATTAGTACTTATACCGATCCCACTCCTAACTTCAGCATCCCCGCGTCTAAGGCACGGGCCTGCTAGAATACCTTACTGACGAGTCTACTAACAGGTCCCAGACGAAACACGCTTCCTATCTTTTTCTTTATTTCTTTCACCCGCCACATATTCGCATCTTTACGAATGGTTCTAAAGACGGGCTCTCCACTGAAGCTTCAATGGAAAATGCGCGGCTATTTCTAAAGCTACGGATATTATATCAAATTGTGATAGACCTCATTTAATCTCACTCAATAGATTCACTCAGTGCATTAGTGAGCAAATAGCTCTAATGTTAATATCAAGACCAATAATTATATATTGAAAATTAACCTGTTAATCAGGTAAGACGAGTAAACTCGTCACGCGGACTGCCGATATTTTGGACGTAATCATTTATTTTCACATTGATTTACTTTTGAGTATATCGTTATATTTTTATAAAAAAAACGCGTTACATTAGACTTACATTTGCAATGATTAAAATCTATCCAATTAAAATGTATTATTTTCTATTAATTTTTAACTCAAAGTATAAAGGAGCTTCTGATCGAAAAATGACCCAGTTAACAGGTTAAGCATAAAACTTTCCTTATCTCAACAAACTTCCTTGACACATTTTTGAAGCGACATTAAAATTCTTAAAAACAAATGAACCATCACCAGAAGCGATAAATATGTGAATCCAGAAATAATTAAAAGTAACGTTGAAAAAATAACAGCCAACGTATGCCCTTTTTTGGTCTCGGTCAACCCTACCTTCAAACTGGAACTACCAATGAATTTCTAAATTCTCCATTTGAACAAAGTACGGAAATAAAAATCATGTTGTTTTTACTTGGGTTTCTGCCCATCGAGAAATTCAAGGAAATGAAATAATTGACAAGTTATCCAAAAAAAGGCACTCAAAAAGAGTATTCAACATTTTCCAAAAGTCCCCTTCTCAGATTTTAAGGAAACCTTCAAATCTCTCTCAATTATAATTCCTCAACAAAGCGATTCTGCATCATCAGCTATACTACGAGCACAGAAAAAACCCATGGTTTCATAGGAAGAATCTTTCCAGAGACTTTATTGTTAGGTTTGGCAAAATTGGGACCATTATAACACGCGTGAATCGCTTAGTAAAATATCAATAGTGCAAAACCATTCGTGTGAATGCTCTCATCCTAAACAAGACATTGACTATAATACCATCTTTGACCAACCAACCCAGTATTGTTATTGCATTTTTACGAAAAACTAAGTATACAGTATCGGATTCTGTAGACATTTCTAAAGAAGAAATCATCTTCAAAATATCTGTAATAACACGATATCTTGCCGCTATGCAATCATCGTTCGCTTGCCTCGACTCACCTGTGCCGTAGCTACACGTAATCGGCACTAATAGTAGCATCCACTGAGTATCGACTTTCTATATGTATAATGCTTGATTCCTTTCATGTGTTCTTCGAGACTAATAAAGGAACTATAAAGAACTTTCTAATCGATTTCCGTTGACAAAAATTCTGAACGTTGCCCGGTTTATTTTCTTAACGGTATCATATTAATCTTCTGTGGAACCGTGTGACTTAAAAGTTACAAACTGATATATCTATATTTTAAAAAATTATTTTCTTTAGTTATCACTGCACTATTAAATTTGATTACTGTATTATTGTAGTGGCACCACGATCCATCTACGGTAATTATTAGTTTAAACATTTTCAAGTCAAAGTGAAAAACTGTAATCAATCGTAATTTTTTCTTCGATAAGCAGACAAAATTTGGGCTATAGAGGGTTAACAAGTTATAAGTATTCACACACTGAACATCGAAATTATTTAAAATTCAGAGTGATCGAAGAAAGTTTAAAAATATGTTGTCTGCGCAAAACAAAAAGGAAAGAATGTATCATATATTGAATAGTATTGCAAGACTGCATTAACAGATGTTTTGAATTGTATCACATGAGAAGGGAATTTCAATTTAATTCAACCCATTACATTACATGTTTCTTGGTACTATGTAATTCATATGTACATGAAATAATTAATGTTTATAAATAAATATTATTGAGAAAAGCGCAAAAAATAAATTTGATTTAAATTGAGTTCAGATATTTGGAGCACATTAATATTATATATCTTAAGATTAATAACATCGTGAGATATTTATAAGTATATTGTATATTTACAAATATATATATATACATATATACATACAGGATATATATATATACAAGATGTCACAAAAGGTCTGCAAGTCCCTCGAGATGACTTTAAACAACTTTTTCCTTTACGAAAATGTCAAATTCGGCTTTGTTAACGAGTTATTAACGAAAATCACTGACCAATCACAGAGCGAGTAAAGCAGCTCACCACCAGCGGGAGCGTTGACTCTGTGCCGCGCTTATGCTTTGACGAGCAAGTCAGAATGTATCGAAGCAACTGTTGACGAGTATTGAATAAAAGTTATATCGCATAAATGAATGAATTATTATTCATGTAGAACAAATAAACTGAGTCTCAACACTCGTTCACAGTTGCTTCGATTCATCCTGACTTGTTCATCGAGGCACAAATACGGAACGGAATTAACGCTCCTGCTGGCGGCCAGACGTCTTACTCGCTTTGCGATTGGTCGGTGTTTTTCGTTAATAACTCGTTAACAGAGCTAAATTTTATATTTTCGTAAAGGAAAAAGTTGCTTGAAATTACCTCAGGAATCATATTTTAAAGGAACTTACAGACCTTTTGGGACACCCTGTATAAATAAATTGATACCTTAAAGGTTTATTATCCAATCATAGAGGAACGAAAGATATCTAAACATTTTTTATGATTTTAAACTGATTTTATTATATTATAATTAAAAGATTAAAACATGTATTGCGCAATACGTTGCGTTATCGATCGGTGCCTTGCATTTGACGCGAAAAGACGGTCCAACCGCAAAGCATGTTATTACATGGCTGATACCAGCTACACAGTTTCAGTGCTGCGATGCTCCGCCCCAAAAGGATTAACAACGTTGTTAGCTTATAACAGACCTTACGAAAAACTAAACGTTAACTTATCGTCTTTTGTTTGAAGTAGTATTAGAAATTTTTCAGTATTTTCTTTAATTCCTTGCTTTTCTATTTGTTTATTATCTACACTCTCTTCCATAAGTGATCGGATACTTAACAAATCTAGAATAAAAAAACGTTTGTGCTATAGTTATAAAATTAACCAACCATTCACTAAGAACATTCACGCCATTCGCACAGAACCTTAAATTATACTACCTTCTTAAGATCTTACCGAACGTTTACTTCAGTAAAATTTTTATTCAAAATCTGCGAGTCTTCAGTGACTTATGGACGGTAGTGTATGTATCCTAGCATTAACTGTTCACTACTCTAATACTGTCGTTACGTACAAAATATTGAAGTATTATACATAATTTATACTAACAAAACAGTGTCACTTAAATAAAACACGCCAATTTTAATTAAATTTACATATGATACAGTGTTTAAAAAATATTTGACATGTTTTTTTTATATCTGTGATCATCCATATTCAGAGGCTGAAAACAGCCCTCAAAGTAAGGGATGA
>SMSQ01021103.1:0-13325 GCA_019453375.1 Ctenoplectra terminalis
GTCCATATGCTTTGCGTAATTTAAATATATTATATTTTAGATGTCTCATCAAGCAATTATTTTAATTAAGATTGTTCGAGTTTGAAACTGCAAGCAATGAAATAAAACATACGAAATAAAAATATTAAGTATAATAAAATAAAACACAAAAAAAATAAAGAAATATTGGAAAATTGTATTACAATTGATAAGTTTTATGAAGCAACAAAGCAATAAAATTAATAAAAAAGTTAATAAGTTTTACAGAGCAATAAAGCAATAAAACTTCTTAATTATATGATCGATAGATACAATTAAAAAATTGTATACAAAAAATTCTCCCAATCCTATGTTGCACGATCGAAGGAACTTATATTTTGCTGATTGATTTCTCATAATCCCAGTATACTATTTAATATTTTGCTTTCACGGCGTCATTTCTCCACAAACAAAAACTGCACTATAATTTTTCCACGAATAAAGAACACAAAATTTTGTAAACTCTCAAATATACGATATTTGGTATCAAGAGCTCGATACTTGTAGCATTCGGTGTATTCGTATATATTTTTCCACGCTTAACAAGATCGAAGTCCGTAAATGTTATAAATGCAACATTACGTTTGCATTTCTTTATCCATTCAATAAAAACGTCAAAGGAAGATCAAAGAGAGCATTGAAACATGAAGTATATACGTGTTTATCGCGAGAAGAATTTATCTGTGTTTATTCGATCCATTCACATCCAACATTGATAAAAGATTATTCGTTCGAACATTCATCCGTTATTTCTTAAATCCTATTTTTACAAAACGTTTCACGTTACATTCATTCGTTCCAGCGTTTGACACAATTTTTTTTTTTTTAGCATCGATCTATTTTACTTTCCTTTCGTTCCATTTATAGCCCGTTTTCTCAAGTATGGAACACGATGTTAAGATATCTCGTAGTAAGCGTGCGTACCAAAACTGCCAGCTACGAGATATCTCGAAGTGCTGCAATTTTAGATTAATTACAAATCGCCATTTGAGTTAAAAATTATTAGTCTTTTTATTTCAATAAAAATTACTGTAAATGCACAATATTATATCGCTAACTTAACCCATTCGCTGCCAAGGACGAGTATGCTCGTCTTTGGCAGGGTGTCATGCATTTATTAGTGTTTTTTCATGTTTTTTACATTTGTATATTTATGTTCGTGGCCACAAAATTTTGCTAATTCAAAAGCTTGCATGTTATAACATATTTAAAGTAGGACGAGTATGCTCGTCTTTGGCAGGGTGTCATGCATTTATTAGTGTTTTTTCAAGTTTGTTACATTTATATATTTATGTTTGTGGCCACAAAATTTTGCTAATTCAAAGCTCGTCTTTGGCAGGGTGTCATGCATTACCAAGACGAGTATACTCGTCCTACTCTAAATATGTTATAACACGCAGGCTTTTGAATTAGCAAATTTTCTGTGGCCACAAACATAAATATAGAAATGTAAAAAACTTGAAAAAATACTACTGCCTGCAAATGATCATGTACGATAATATATGTGCTCTTACCAAGAAATAACAGAGCTTTGGTAAACAAAAACACTTAAAATATAAATGGCAATGGGAATGACTTCATATAATTTAGGCTTGGCAGCGAATCGGTTAACCCTTTGCACCGGTGAACTTTTTTAAGTTTCAAAGGACTGCTGTGAAAATTTAGTGTTCCTTCGGAAAGAGAAACAGAAAATTATAAATGTTTACGATTTTTTATTCATTTGGTTAATTTAGTTTACTTTAACTCTTTGAAGCTTGGTGGGATTAAAAGTGTCCCACCTTTTTAATACCTAAATATGCATAGTGGGACATAAATAGTCCCCAACTGTATTAAATACGCGAGTTAATGTAAACCACTGTGCTATGGATAATTTTTAATTTTCAACATGGTATAGAAAATATCGCTGTATGCATATTTAGTTATTAATAAGGTGGGACGCTTAAAATCCTACCATGCTTCAAACAATTAAAACAAAAGAAGCGTTTGAGATGACGAAGATACAGAATTTAATTTGAAACTTAATCTCCGAAGAAAATTATGCGTGTCGCCGTAGCGGCGCCAATCGAGTGAAAGAGAAACAGAAAATTATAAATGTTTACGATTTTTTATTCATTTGGTTAATTTACGTTTACCTTAAGATAAAAGAAGCGTTTGAAATCATGAAAATATAGAATCTAATTAAAAATATAATATCTGAAGAAAATTATGCGTGTCGCCGTAGCGGCGCCAATCGAGTGCAAAGGGTTAACCCTTAAGCCCTTGGCTTACGAATTCTTAGATCTTCATACATATCAGCGATAGTTATTCGCGTCTTTGACACTCTGTCAAACGCAAAGTATCGAAATATAACACATATTTCGTATTCGCTAATTTTCAATATTGTTAATTTAAATTACACTTGAAGCTATAATTGAACCTTATCGTAAATACTGTGTGTTTTTATTGTACTTTATCCAGAATCGGCGCCGCGAGTGTGACTCCTGGTTACAGGGCAAAGGGTTAAGTTTCAAAGGGCTATTGCGAAAACTTAACGTGTCCTTTTGGAAAGAAAAAAGGAAAATTATAAATGTTTACAATTTCTTATTTATTTGGTTAATTTACTTTTATCTTAAGATAAAAGAACCGTCTGAAATGACGAAAATATAGAATCTAATTAAAAATATAAGAAAATTATGCCTTAAAACAAAACCTTGGCACCCACGGCAAGACGCTCTAAATACGCCCGCAGGTCAACGCGTTAAATATCATTCTTCTGTAACAGGTTACTACGAAAAAGCGCGGGAAAATATTCAAGTTTCATCGATGCGTGCCGGGGAAGTCCTAGCGAAGTCCCGAAAAAAAGAGGCGCGCCCGAAGGAGGTGTGAACGGGTCTAAGGGCGTAGCAGTGGGCGTAGACCACGGTACGTCCACTACCCACCTAGGCGTTCCCCCGGTTAGCCGTCGAGACCGGTAGTGGGGGTGACGGCATCGAACCTCGCTAGCCGCAGTCACAATTCAACCGTTCGATGGTGAGCATGTTACGATGTGCCGCTTAACGGGTGGATCTCTTTTTACCGGAAGAGAAGAATATTACTCGCTCGTCCATTGAATCTTGCTTCGACGTATACGTGATTATTTCCGTAAGAAAATAAAAAAAAAAAAGAAAATCCTTTCCACGTTCACGCACACAAACATCGTTCGGTGAAAATATATCTCCACGAAGTGATCGAATCGTGAACGCGTCGACGATATATATCGTTCAACGAAAAATCGAAGCGAACGTTTCGAGAAGTGATTCGTACGTTGGTTTGGTGAAAAGTGGATCTTCGTGCTTGTCCGATACGATCGTCGAGTTACCGATTAAACGGAAGAAATAAACGTTTTCGGTTTCGTTAGGTCGCCCAACTTTAAGCCGGCCGGCGCCCGCATTAAAGGGAATATAACCGAAGCTATCGAGTCGCTGGCTCGGGTTTTCACTATCGTCGTCGAAGCGATTTCTGTCCAGTTCTCCATTCCATCGATCGATTCGCTCTTATCGAGCTATCGAGGATTGACTTCGTGCTCCCTCTCGTTCGAACGAGGTTCCAGAAAACTCTGGCCCTGAGATGAGTGTCTGCCTCGACGCGACACGAACCGAGCGAGCTTGAACAAACTGCAGAAAATTACTCTCCGTTTCATATTTCGTGACAATCGGTTGAAAATGTAGGGTACCGTGATTCACGATTACCTTTCTCTGAGTAAAAGGACGTGATGAGAAACGGAGATCCGTGTCCATAAATATTCGCGTCCTTTTGGTTAGGTTCGCCAATTAAGGTTTTGTTATCGATAATCGGTCCGTGTCACGGATTCGACACGCGAGAACGGACATCTCGTCGTCGCTGGTCTCTTAACGGTTCGATTATCTCGAAGGAAGTACGCGATCGAGATTCGTTGTCCCGGAGTGTGTGCGCGCAAGTTTTATCGACTTTGTTTACTGATTTTTTCCGTTATTTTTCTCGCGCGTCTTCGAGCGAGGCTCGTCGCCGCGCAGTGAATAGTGAACGAAAATAAGTGGTTACGGTGGTGTGTCCGAGTTGGAAGAGGGAATCGTAACAGGAGTAACGACTTCCGACGGCTCCGTTGTTGGGATCTCGATTTCTATTTTTTCTCCTCCTCGGAGAAGCATGATCTCGTGAACGGATACTCTTCTTTCTTGGGGATTTCTCTCCAGGATGACCGGAACCTGTCTTCACGCAACGTCCGCATAGTCGTCACAGTGGAGTTCTGCTTAATCGCAGGTAAATATTGTTTCGCGTTTCGACGCATTAACGGTAGCGAGTTGAGCTTGTTTATATTTCTTTCCTTGCTGCTTTCCAGCACAAAAACATGTTTACGTTTAGAAATTTCCTATGTCGAGAACGTGGTGTCATGGAAAAGGCTCGATGCTTCGGGAAATTAAAATTGCGCCGTGAAACGATTTCGTAGTTTCTTCTTCTTTTTTTTTTTTTTTATTTGCGCGCCAGTTTTGGGTTATATCTTTTGTTTTACGAAATAATCGGTTGATGCGGGTCACGTGATATTTATATTTCGCGCCTTTTTACGATTGATTATCGTCGATAGAACGGTTGAGTCTCAACTGGTTACGTTCTATGCGTTATTTGTAATCTTTAGGTTATGTATGATCGTTGTTTTTAGAAACTTATGGGAGTTTGACGGGAGGTTATGACAAAATTATACGATCTTCTGTAACAGAAAGGTATTTGATAATGGATGCACGTAGTGTTGCCAATTTTATTTAGGCTCGAATCATAATAACGGATTAACACATTGAGGACTTCATTGAGGTTTCTTTCAATTCGTAAAAGTAACGATTAATTATAAATGGTAAGTTACGTTTAAAAACGACCAGTTTATCTGAAAATTGAAATAAAGATCTATATTTACTGTAGATACAAATGTTTTGTAAAAGCAGGCAAGTAGAAATTTTATTCGAGCGTAACTTCGGCCAGTGGTAAGATTTTTAAAAAAGTTTCTGGTCTTCTAAATGTTAAGTGCAGATATTAGAAATATGCGTGAAGCGTTACGCTTTGATTGTTGTGGAATTTCAATAATCAGAATAATCGGAATAATCAGGATAGGGCGGAGGGAATAAATTGAGACTTTCGAAGGAATTATGAAAATTTGATATCGTTCGTGTACGAGTTATTGTTGCTCGGTTTTGGGTTAGGTTTGGTATCTTCTGGAGGGAAAAAAAGAATCATTTCGAACACATAACCGCGTGTTTCATTAATGAACGGAAATCGTGTAACCTAGTCGTACGGTGTTACGTGTGTCGTTCTTTTTTCCGTTTTTTTTTTTTTACGTACGATTCATTCTTAATTATTCGACAGAAACTACAGGTCGGTTATGAATAAGTTTACGTTGCAAAATGTGAATGTTAAATAACAGTAATGTGTGTATTTCGAAATTCGTGATAGTAAAAGTTAGCACGTAAGACAATTAACAGTCTTTAAATAGATTTATCCTATCTGTGGCTTAGGAGTAGTAAACACGTTCATTACTCAAAAGACAACTTATCATTTTCAAAGAACAATTAACGATTAAAATAAGATTTGAATTCGGTTTTGTTCGGATAGTTATCGTTGCTTCTAACGTGTCGTTCGGTAAGATTTCGATTCATCGAGAAACCATAAAATCGAATCTCAATTAATCGAAGTTCCACCGTGTTCAAAATCGAGGAAACTATCAGACGTCGATATTTATGCATTCGATCTGTAAGACAGAGTAATACGCGTACTACATAATTCAAGATAATAAAAGTATCGTTTAACAATGTTTAATCCGACTTTTATTAGTTGTAAACATATTTACTACTCGAAATAGAGCTTATCGTTTTCACAGAACAATTAACCTATAAGATTTCGAATGACTGAGAAACCATAAGATCGAATCTCGATTAATCGAAGTTCCATCATATTAAAAATCCAGAAACTATTACCAGTCGATATTTATGCATTCGATCTGTAGACACAGTGTTAAATAACAATAATATATGTACTCCATAATTCTAAATAGTAAAAGTCAGCGTGTACGACGATCAACAATTTTTAAATAGAGTTTTAGTTATCGTAAACATATTTAGTAGTCGAAATAGAGCTTACCGTTTTCAAAGAACAATTAACCTATAAGATTTCGAATGACTGAGAAACCATAAGATCGAATCTCGAGTAATCGAACTTTTACCATATTAAAAATCGAGAAACTATTACTTTATCTTTTTCAAACAACAATTAACCTATAAGATTTCGAATGACTGAGAAACCATAAGATCGAATCTCGATTAATCGAACTTTTATCATATTAAAAATCGAGAAACTATTACCTTATCGTTTTCAAAGAAGAATTAACCTATAAAATTTCTAGTAACTGAAAAACCATAAGATCGAATCTCGATTAATCGAAATTCCACCATATTAAAAATCGAGAAACTATTACCAGTCGATATTTATGCATTCGATCTGTAGACACAGTGTTAAATAACAATAATATATGTACTCCATAATTCCAAATAGTAAAAGTCAGCTTGTATCACGATCAACAATTTTTAACTAGATTTTTAATAATCGTAAACATATTTATTCCTCGAAATAGAGCTTATCGTTTTCAAAAAACAATTAACGATTAAAATCAGATTGAAATTCCTTGAAATCGGTTGTTACTCGTATAGTTATTACATTTAACGTATCATACATTAATATTCCCAACGACTAAGAAACCATAAAATCGAGTCTCGACCAGTCCAAGCTCCAGCTCGTATTAAAAATCGAGAAAACTACTAACGATCGATACTAATACATTCGATAGACACGTTTCCTACGAAATGCTCGCATAGACACGCGAGTTTCTTGTCTCGTTTTCGATAACGATAAAAGTTTGTACGAAATTTCTTTCGCACGAAACTTCCTCGCCAGACACACAACACAGAAAATCGATCCTATTACAGTATCTAACGAAAACACTCGTTCCTCGCTATCTCAGCGAAATCGGTCATTGCTTTCTTCGCCGAGAGATACGTGTCGCCATAATCTTTCAGCGAACGACGCCTCGATGTATCGATCATCGATTTCTTTCGCATTTTTCCACGCGCGTTCGCTCGCATTCTCCGTTGTCGCGTAACTTCTCTGCCGGTACGATTTAACGATCTCCAGCATCATCGGTAACGGCGAATTTTTTTTACCGAAGACGAACGATTTTCGCATGGCATTCGAAGACACCCTCTGTCGATAGGTGGTTTTATTAGCCACCGACGTTACGTATTCGCGTAGACATGACCCTCTTACGACGCAAGAGACAGGTTCCTACGGAATACCGTGTTCTACGAGACTAAGAGTGGATACAAAAAGGAGGTTGCGTTTCAACACCTGTAAAAAACAAATCATTTTTCAATCTCATTTTTATTAGAATATTAACCCTTTGCACTTTTTTAAGTTTCAGAGGACAGTTATGAAAACTTACGCGTTGTTTTGGAAAAAAAAAGGAACGTTATAAATATTTACGATTTCTATTCATTTCGTTCGCTTGCTTTGTTTTAAAACAAACAAATATGTGAATTGACGAAAGTACGAAACTTAACTTAAAACTTAATTTGCAAGGAAAATTACACGCGTCGCCTTAGAGGCGCCATTGGAGTGCAAATGGTTACGTATATATTGCAAAATATAAAAAGAAGAATTATAGGCGAATTTCTGTAATTTTACTTACCGTGTGGTAGAAAGTACGCGTTATAGGAAAATTTATGCAATTTTTCTTATCCCGTTAGAGAAACTGTGTTATAGGAGAGTTAGGTGTAATTTTGATACATATGAATTGACAATTATTCGGTTTGATTCGTTTCTGAGAGATGTTCTTTAAAGATTCTCTTCAATGTTGATCAGGAACATAGTTCGATTTCATTTTTTACCTGCAAACATATAATTGCAGGGTAAGTCTGGGATAGTTGGGCCACCGGGAGAGACCGGTCAGTATTATTATCTGAAAATAAAACAAGTAAATAGGTTTATTTTTATTTTCTTCGTATTGTATTTGAAGTTTTGCGCATATTGGAAAGTAAAACTAGAAAAAAGTATTTGGAAACCTCCGGAAACGAGGATTGGGTTAAATGAGTAAGGAGTGGACGTTGTTTCACGATGGATGCCCCAAGCATGGGAATATTTGCGACTTATGTGGAAGATTGTAGAAAAAGGAGCGCATCAACTAGTTACCCTTATTATAGATATTTTTTCAAATACCTTTCATTTTGATTTGTTTGGTAAAAATAAGTCTACTTTAGTCGTTGGTAGTTCTAGTCTTAAACGTGTAAGGTGTGGACGTTGTTTCGCGATGGATGCTCCAAGCATGGGAACATTTGCGATTTACGTGGAAAATTGAAGAAAAAGGAGCGCATTAACTAATTTTGTCTCGTATTATATTTTGTGTAAGCTACATTTTTTGGTATTCGTAATGGGTGAACGCTTTAACCCGAACATACGTGATATTTCTCGGTATTTCTTGATTAAAACTCTACAACCCAAATTTAGTCTGCCTATCGGATCGAAAAATCACGATCGATTACAGTTCCTCGCTTCGCACAATTTTTGATACAGCAATAAAATTAAATAACACAACGATAAACTATTTCACAGTATTTTTAACGATACAAAAATAAATAACATAGAATTTTAAAAACTCATGTGCATAACCGCGTAACTTCTAAGTGACGCGGCACCGCAGAGGGTTAAAAAAAGAAACAAATATTTTAATATGCAGCGAAGTATGATTCATATATATTCTAAATTATTTACGCGCTGCTTCGATTTGCTCGAAACAACAAAATTGCACAAAACCAACAATGCAGTGGTTTTTTTTCCAAAAAGTGGTCCAACTATCCCATACTTATCCCAAACAAAATTCAATCGATATAAAATGACCAGATTGGGTTAAATTCGATTAACCCTTTGCACTAGACCGACGTCGCTATGGCGACACGCATAATTTTCTTCAGAGATTATATTTTTAATTAGATTCTATATTCTCGCCATTTCGAACGCTTCTTCTATCTTAAAATAAAAGTAAATTAACCAAATAAATAAGAGATCGTCAACATTTATAATTTTCTTTTTTCCTTTTCAAAAGAACACTTTAAGTTTTCGCAATAGCCCTTTGAATCTTAACTCTTTGTCCTATAACCGCGAGTCACACTCGTGGCGCCGATTCTGGATAAAATACAATAAAAACACACAGTATTTACGATAAAGTTAAACTTTAGCTTCAACTGTAATTTAAATTAACAATATTGAAAATTAGCGAATACGAAATACGTGTAATATTTCGATACTTTGCGTTCGACAGAGTGTCAAAGACGCGAATAACTATCGCTGCTACGTATGAAGATCGAAGAAATCGTAAGCGTAACCGCGTAACTTTTAAATGACGTGGTACCACGGAGGGTTGAAAAAAGAANCATTTATAATTATCTGTTTCTCTTTCCGAAGGAACACTAAATTTTCACAGCAGTCCTTTGAAACTTAAAAAAATTCACCAGTGCAAATGGTTAACCGATTCGCTGCCAAGCCTAAATTATATGAAGTCATTCCCATTGCCATTTATATTTAAATTTGTAAAAGATCATTCTCTTTAAATAAGAAATAAAGTATAATTTTTGTAAAAAATTTTATTCGTAGTATTTTTTCAAGTTTTTTACATTTCTATATTTATGTTTGTGGCGACAAAAAATTTGCTAATTCAAAAGCCTGCACGTTATAACATATTTAAAGTAGGACGTGTATACTCGTCTTGGCAATGCGTGACACCCTGCCAAAGACGAGTATACTCGTCCTTGGCAGCGAATGGGTTAATAATATTAATTGAGATCTGTTAAATTCTTGGGAAACATGATTACGTTCGCGCTTAGTAGGTGTAATTTGAATATAGAGTTTTGAGGAATTATTTGATTTTTTATTTTTTTATTTTTATCCTTTCTCTCGCATCTTATATTTTTTTCAAATAAAGTAGACCAAGGCGAATCGGATAAAAATCTTTCATTTTACGGAATTCTTAATTTGAAGTTTAAAAAAAATCTTTCATCATTAACCCATTGGCTTACGATTTCTTCGATCTTCATACATATTAGCAATATTCACGCCTTTGATACTCCGTCAAACGCAAAGTATCGAAATATTACACGTATTTCGTATTCGCTAATTTTCAATATTGTAAATTTAAATTACAGTTAAACCTAAAATTGAACTTTATCCTATATATCGTGTGTTTTTATTGCATTTTATCCAGAATCGGCGCCACGAGTGTGACTCGCGGTTATAGAGCAAAGGGTTAATGTTCAAATTAATATCTATTATGAATTCATGATAAAAAGTTTCATTCCTTGGCAGCGAATGGGTTAACATCCAAGGTGACCAGATATTATTTATACCACCTTCTCGAGCGATTGTATACCTAAAATCCAGTCATCGCAGGGATATTCGATTCCGCGAGTTCAAAGTTTGTATCGGCGTTCGTAACGTTGCATCGTCCAACGTCCAACACCTTGAAAATTCAGTGTGTTGACACTAATGCAAATCTTCCCAATGGATTTGCCTTGCGGATTAATTTTGTTTACATTGCCGATAGTGGCGTGGAAAACGGGACAAAGAGAGAAAATCGCGGGGAAAACACATTTGAACTAGTATCAAAACGAACAGTCGACAGTTTGAACACCTTTTATAAACAAAAACCGATAAGCCACGGTTTTACGAGCATATATTCCGTACTTCTGTCAAACGATTTATTTTCGTTCACGTGTTTACCAATTCATTTTGGTTGTTACCTTTCGTGTGTTCTATCGCTCGAATTTATAATCCATGAACACCGAACACAATATTTATCATAGACTTCGGAGCAACGGGTTGAAATTTGTTCCAAAATTGTTTTATACTTTTCACGACGGACGCGACCGAACCTTGCAGGTCAGATTTCTTAAACTTTCTCTTACACCGTTCGGGTTGTACCGACCTTTTTTTCTAAACTCATTCTCTTACCTATCCCTTGCCGACGCATACGTGGGAACGAACGCACACTTTTACGAAACTGAACTGTATTATCAGAAGTTTGGACAGTTCAGGTTGGAGAACTTAGGAACTGTTTTCTGTGAATCCGTGAAGTGAGTTAAACGCGGTTACGGATTTTTTGGTAGCTTTAATATTAGAATATAAGCGGTGGTTAAAGTGTATCTGTTTTGTATCGAAGTGAAAAAGAAATATGTGATAAAGGGGATATAAATGTTATTCATATTTTTAAGAAAGTTATGGAAAATTTGTAGGAATGTATGGCGGTAAATTTATAGAAGTATATTTGATTGTATCGAAGTGAAAAAGAAATGTATGATAGAAGGGATATGAATATTATTGTAGCAAAGAGTATCGCGGTAAATTTGTTAAAGTGTATTTATTTACAAAAGTATATCTGTTTGTATAGAAGCGAAAAAAAATATAATACAGCGGATATAAATATTATCTATATTTTTAAGAAAAAGTTATGCAAATTTCTAGGAATGTATAACAATAAATTTATAAAAGTATATCTGTTTGTATAGAAGTGAAAAAAAATATAATACAGCGGATATAAATATTATCTATATTTTTAAGAAAAAGTTATGGAAATTTCTAGGAATGTATAACATTAAATTTATAAAAGTGTACCTGTTTGTATCAAAGTGAAAAAAATATATAATACAGTGGATATGAATATTATCCATATTTTTAAGAAAAAGTTATGGAAATTTCTAGAAATGTATTACAGTAAATTTATAAAAGTATATCTGTTGGTATCAAAATGAAAAAAATATATAATATCGCGGATATGAATATTATCCATATTTTTAAGAAAAAGTTATGGAAAATTTCTAGGAAGGTATCGCGGTAAATTTATAAAAGTGTATTTATTTATAAAAATATATCTGTTTGTATAGGAGTGAAAAAAAATATGTAATACAGCGGATATAAATACTACCCATATTTTTAAAAGAAAGTTCTGGAAAATTTCTAGGAATGCATCGCGATAAATTTATAAAAGTATATTTATTTACAAAAGTATATCTCTTTGTATAGAAGTAAAAAAAATATATAATACAGCGGATATAAATACTATCCATATTTTTAAGAAAAAGTTATGCAAATTTCTAGGAATGTATCGCGGTAAATTTATAAAAGTTTTACGAGTAAATATGAATTGGTAATTTTGACTGCTTTGGTAGTTCCAGTTTTAACTTTCTGCAATTGTATAAATAATGTTTCTAGTTTTTTGTTTCTTGCTTTGAGGTTGGAGTTATTTAAGATAGGGTAAGGAATGATAAAAAAATTATGCAGTCACTTATTAGGGAAATTATTTCAAAGAAGTAATTTAACACAGATAAAATTTCACTGTAATAGTACAGTAATTTAGCATAGTAAAATATATTGGGATTAGAAACAGAGAAAACATCAGAGTACAGTTTACATTTCGAGTTTTCATTCTTTAAATATTTTATGAAACATTACAGAAAGATTANCATTCTTTAAATATTTTATGAAACATTACAGAAAGATTATCATCATTTATAATTTATAAAAATAAGCTAGAACGAAGAGTCGTTTAATAAAATCAAACACATTTTTTTCTAAGTAAATTTTCACACAGAAACATCTTTTAATTTATCGTTTTCTCGATACAAACATAGGAAGAAGTAATTCGGCTACGGTGAAATTGTTTAAACATTTCTCCCAGCTTATCTCAATCGTTCGTACTATTTTAACTCCTTCAATTTTCATCAACTTACCCATTTTACGAAACGGTTGCTTCGATTCCCCACAATCTTATCTCTGGTATTTTGAAAAGTACTTTAAACTTACAATACTTCCTATTTTTGTATCCACAGATATTCCATGGAATACAAAGCAAATTCTCGCGCAGCAACGTTTACTTTCTGTAAACAAAAACCGGTTGAGGTTACGAAATAAAAAGTGAAACAGAAAAAGAAATAGAAAAATTTACCTCTTCAATTAAACGTAATTAGAAAAATGCACAATTTCTCGCGTAACCTTATAAAATCATACGAAGGCACGTTATGTTGTTTACAGTTAGCGAAAAAAAAGTATTCTCACACTGTGAACCCTACCTTTATTAAGAATATCTTTTTTCAGACTAACGCCAGGTTAAAACCTGTTTGTACCATAATGATCCATACGTATCTAGCTTTCGATCAAAATGTATTCAAGATATATCAAGGTTTTAACTTGGCGTTGTGCGGAATAAAAAAAAGAAAAAAAAAAAAAAAAAA
>SMSQ01021104.1:0-14510 GCA_019453375.1 Ctenoplectra terminalis
AATGTTGTGTCCGAATAAGTGTCCATTATATCGTCCGCGTGACGAAGTATACCAAATTATTTAACCATCGACTAAGAGACTTGTATTAGATCGTTTGAAACACGTAGCGTAGCAATGATCGGTGTATTGTGTTAGTTTAATTAACCCTTTGACTGCGGAGCACTCTAGGTTCAAACGTTCCGCGTTGACGAAATATTTTTTCGCGTACCGCGTGTTCTGTCGGTGGTCCATCGATTATCCAACGAGCAAACTAAGTTTCTATTGTAATTCTTCAGTTGTGCTGTATTAAATAATATCAGAGAAATATTCTTGAAAATATATTATTTATTTAACCCTTTGCGCTCGAAGACTTTTTTAAATTCCAGAGGGCTCTTGCGGAAACTTAAAGCGTTGTTTTGGAAAGAAAAATGAAAATTCTAAATGTTTACGATTTCTTATTTATTTGGTTAATTTGCTTTTATTTTAACACTTTGCGTACGGGTCACAAGATATCTCGTATATATCAAGCCGGCTTACGAGATATCTCGTTTTAACGTTTTTTCGATTTAACTCTTTGCGCCGCAGAATTTCAAATAATAAAATAGACCAGTGTTGCATAGAGATTTTATTTCATTTTAAATGAAACAAAATTGGTATATTTTTACTGATAAAGGAATCGCATAATGTAAACGCATAAAAAAATAATAATTTAATTGAATTCGTTGTTATAGGGTGACTCGGAGTTAATGATTGGAAAATTAGCTTTGCCAGAAATTTTTCCATGATCCTTTAACTCTTTGCGGCGCAGGATTTCGGATAATAAAATAGACCAGTGTTGCATAGAGATTTTATTTCATTTTAGAAGAAACAAAATTGGTATATTTTTATTGATAAAGGAATAGCATAATATAAACGCGTAAAAAAATAATACTAATTTAATTGAATTTGATATTATAGAGTGGAACTCAAATAGTCCGTGCCACATGGGTTCATGAATGGTACTTATTAAAGCACGTCCTTTTCTCTGAGTCGAGGTGGGACTAAAAATGTTCCACCATGCATTACGGTGCATCAAAAAGGTGGGACACTTTTAATCCCAGCGTGCCCCAGAGAGTTAATCGACAACTCAAGGAATTAAAAATGGATTTTCTTATTACGTTACTAGGGCAACGAAACTCTACGTATTTTATAACAATTGGTTACTGAGATAAATGAACGTTATAATTCCGAAAAAGTAGAAAACAATCGGTGGGTACAGCCATTGCATCGGTAGGTCTGTGTCGATCGTGCATCGTACCTTATAAAGTGTTTTATCGTTGTGCAACATTTTATTATTTGAAAGTTTTATTTATTCTAATAATAAATATCTATTTCTAGGCGCTATTTCTAAAAAAAAGTAGCAAACTGTTTCAAATAAACAAAGAAAATGAAAGTCAAGATGAATTATTGTTTGATGATTGATCGGATGCGCCAGATAACAATTCAGACGAAAATGAACATAGTGAGAATAGGAACATTCTTCAATAAAATGATGTTATTGTGAATATATGCATTATATAAATTTTTCTATGACCGTGCAAAAATGTGCAGGCCCCGGAAGCGCGTTGAGCGAGCAGAGTGCCGTACTCAATGTGTTAAGATAAAATAAGTGTTTGAAACGATGAAAATATAGAAACTAATTAAAAATATAAAGATATAATCTCTGAAGAAAATTATGCGTGTCGCTATAGCGGCACCAACCGAGTGCAAAGAGTTAATATATTATTATTTACGATCCAAACTACGATCCGAACAGTTCGATCGTCAAACGCACATATGCGTCCGTAGTCCATACCGATAGTTTTCACTGGACGCGTATGTGCGTCCACAGCAGTCGAAGGGTTAAATAGATGAATGTCGCGAGCCTCGTATATCGTGTATAATTATAACTAATTTTTAGTTACCATAGTACATTAATATGTATGTATAACGTAAATATGTTTATTTTTTACTAAATGTATCTCGCATTGATGTATTTTTTGCAAGCGTCAACCTAAGACGCCACCTCGGACGTTGATTAAAAAGTAAAAAGAAAAAAAATAAATAAATAATCGTCGCTTCATTTTATGGATGTATTTTATCGTGGACTATGTAAAATGTAGATTTTATAATGTTGTAATAAAATGATTTCTTTTTACGTAGCTCGGCTCACCTCTACGATACGCGATTGTAGATAACAAAATTGTAGTTAATTAATTATTGTTTTCATTCGTTAAAATAATGTAGATATTAGTGCTAGAAATAGAATTGTAGAAATAGAGCTACAGAATTATTTATATCGATCGTACAAGTATGCTTGAATCCGGTAGCAATTTATAAATTCTTTTTAAAAGGTACTCAATCGCCTCTTATTTATATCTTATTTATATCATTTTGAATCTACTTTTATCGTGGTACACGAGGTGAGTAATGAAATTATTATCGTTAAGAGAACGGTGTCGATGCATTTTTCTTTTTTTTTTTTTTTATCTCATATCAATCTCGTCTGTGCTCGTATTTAAATATTCCGTTGATCTTTAATTAAATAAAAAAATTTATAGATGGCGCGAGTATGCGAATATAAGGCTCGAAGGTTGGCTCGTAGTTTTAATTGTTTATAATCAACTTTGTATTACTATGTAACGAATATAGAATTATAAACGCATTAAGTTATTAAAAAAAGTAACGAAACAGACTGAAAAAATTTAATTCTACATAAATGTTGTACACGTTGAAGGTTAGCACCGAAGCAAAGGTTAGTATTGAATGCATTTAAAAATAGTAAACATTAAATGCTAACTAAGCTGGTACGTAATATTTATTTACAATGATACTAACAATTTTTCTATGGATTATTCGTAATCTTTATTTCAATTTTTTTTATCAGATCTACGTATAAAGAATGTTTCTTTTTGGATTTTTAAAAGATCGCAGTTAATATACTCGTATATATGTTTTTGCAGGCATGGATCCAGAATTTCTCTCTAGATTAATTCCACAGAACAAAGAGCACGTGCGTCCAGCGTGCAAAAAGTGTGGATACGCCGGACACCTTACATATCAATGTCGTAATTTTATTAAAGTGGATCCGAACAAAGAAATCGTTTTAGACGTTAGCAGCACAAGTTCTGATAGCGATGAAAATTACGTTACCCCTTTAACCGAATTACGTGAAAAGGAATTGAAAAAGAAGCTCCAGGAAGCAAAGAAGAAGTACAAAGAAAGAAAGAATAAAAAGAAATCTAAGAAACGCAAAAAATCTGAAACAAGCGATACAGAATCAGAATCAGAAGTTTCCAGCGAGGAAGATAAGAAACACAAACACAAAAAGAAGAAGAAGAAGTCGAAACATAAAAAACATAAGAAACATAAAAAGGACGATTCATCGGACAGTGACTATGATGACAAAAAGAGATAGTTTCTCTTATTTTTACGATTATCTGATAATATTCAAATTGTATATATATTTTTCTCAAACGACAAATACAGTTGTACATAAGTAAAATTATACCGTTTGTAAACGCGTATAAACCTACATTTATATGAATTGTATATCATTTCTATGCAGATAAAAAAGATGAATGTAATTCTGTGTTCCTTATTATTCAGAATACTCCCTCGGTTGAATAAAAATAACTCTAAGAATTAAGATCAAGTTGGTTTGACTCGAAAATCGAATAAAATGCATCAAGAAAAAATAACAAGTCATATTATTTGTATAACAATAAAACAATTTATGTACAATTTTAATCATAAGAATTCTATTCTGCACAATAAACAAACAATGTAAAAATTTTGCACTCAATTGTGTCCTTATTCAAGTTTAGATAAAAACTTAAAAAAAAAAATTTTTGTTTATTTGAAATAAAAAAACAATACTGAAACACGTTATTGCGCAGGCGCAATAACAAGAGTGGCAACAAAATATATTTAGGTTAGGATGAATTAGATCTGTAAACAAAGCATGACGCGACACGCAAGGAATTGTACAGCTGGTGCTGTTTACACCTATTACGAGAAAAAGAAAGATGCATCAGCCTCAGGTTACGGCACCAATACACAAAGAGTTGGAAAAGATTCCGTTAAAGATTTTGATTGCTGCTGTCTGACGTTACAACCTTGCAGAAATCCTGTTATAACGTTTGTATACCACATTTGTAGCTTTTGTTAATTCTCCTTATATCACATCACTAATTTTGTACTTATAGAAAGGATGGTTATTTGTTCGATAAAGAAGCAATATTGGAATATGTTTTAACCAAGAAGAAAGAATACGCAAGAAAGTTGAAGGAGTACGAAAAACAAAAACAGCAAAAAGAGGTAGATAAAGATGCGATATCAAAAATATTGCACACTTTGCAATCGGCTTTTATCATTTTTTCAGGAACAATCTAATGAGAAAACTGCTAACGAAGAATTACAGAAATTACAAAAGTTTTTAAAGGGAGAGAGAAACATTGTTTCCAGAAGTCAAACTACGGGCAGGGAATCAGCTTTGTCAGTTTCTAATATGAGCAACGGCAAAGATAAGATGTTACCAAGTTTCTGGATCCCTTCTAAGACACCAGAGGCTAAAGAAACTGTGTTACAAAAACCGGATAAAACGATCTATTGTCCTGTTAGTGGAAAACCGTTGAAAATAAAGGATCTTATTCCCGTGAAATTTACCGAAGTAAAAGATCCGGACGATAAGAAGTCTCTTATCGTTAAGCAAGCAAGATACATGTGTCCAATTACACATGATATTTTAAGTAACAGTGTACCTTGTGCAGTCATAAGAACAACGTACGTGTTTCTTTTTTTTTTTTTTTGTAATTTTTAATACTTGCTTTCTGTTATTTGTTACATTCTGTGATTTTTTTCTTTTTTTTTTCAGCGGGGACGTGATTACAATGGAATGCGTCGAAAAAATTATAAAAAAGGATTGGATCAATCCTCTGGATAGTACAAAATTGACCGAAGCAGACATCGTACCGCTCCAAAGAGTAATTTTAAAAAATAAGATTGAAATATATTAAAATAATATTAAAATAGAATACCCTAATAACAATATTAATTTCTTTTCAGGGTGGCACTGGATATTCGGCCGTTAATGATACATTAGAAGGAAAACATGAGAGACCAGTATTACAAGCATAAAATTTTATAGACATTGTAAGTTTTATAAATATGTGACTCTGAATGTACAGAAATGTAACGCGTTAATCTTATTAGAAATTAATAAAATGTACAATTTATATTTGACTCTATCGAACGAAAATTGTCCTGCGTGCATAATAGTAGAGAAAATTCCGAATTTCTTATATTTAATTACGTCGTAATATTAAACCATAAGATAACGCCATAGTTACGTTTGTTCGAAAAGAAATTAATATTTGTACAAAAAGATTCAATAATACAACTGAATTACGTACCCATTTAACTCCGAAGATGCTACAAGATTTTCTCCGATGAGCCTCAGAAATGTCTTCCACGACCGCCATTTCCGTTACTTTCAATCTTCCAAAATTTTCATCGCACTTATCACTGTTCACTTTGCGCAAAATAAAAAAAGACAAAAAAAATTCAACATAGATTACACGGTACTTTAACAGTTTCGCAAAATTTCCATCAATACGTTGAGATATAACTTTACTTCAACCGCCTTAAATTTCTACCACGGTGAATCATTACGTGTATCATGTTCATACAAATTTATCTAAAAGTTATTTCGCGGTAGTTTTACCACACCATGTTCTCTGTGCTCGTAAACGAAACATAAATCTGCTATCTGTAGTAATTACATTACATTCTAACAATTGACACACGATACATTAATACGGTATAAAAATTCAAGTTTAACACTAGGTTTACGGAACCCGTCAATTTGACGGATTTCTGATTTCATGCTGAAGTGCATTAATTATCTGTGCAGAAAATGTACACTCGAAATAGAATTAAAATCCAAGAAACGTACTAACTAAACCTGTGCGAACAAAAACCTATTAATTTCAAATAAAATGAACCAATGTTATTACAAAAAAAGCACAGTTCAATGTACCAATAAAATGGTCCAATCTAGTGTTAAACTAGTAAATCTAGTGTTAAACTGTCCGTTGGACAACCGAATTTTTTTTTTTAATTTAAATTTAAAGTTGCATCAACCCGAATGAATTATTAGCAACCGCGTAAAACGTTGATTCAATACGAAACCAATCAAGTAAATTCCACTTGAGACACGTGTAAAGCAGATGGATGACCGGGATACAGTCCCAGTGGAAGACGAAAGCGACCATTAGACTAGGTAACACCATATTGGATCAAAGCTTAACACATCGAAGACCAGAGACTTTTTCGAAAATCTTATTGTGAGATGAAGTTACGCTCGAATAAAATATGTTTACTTGTCTGCTTTTACAAAACATTTACGCGTACGGTAAATATGGGATCTTCGTTTCAATTTTCAGTTGGAGCGGTCCGGTTTTTAAACCTAACTTTCCATTTACAATTACCCGTCGCTTTTGTAAATTCAAAGAAACGAAATACGAGATATCTCGTGATCGGTCCTCAATGTGTTAAATCAGGTGCAGAAGATTTACACGTTTCAAAAAATTAACTTTCTACACGATTTGACGGTAAGGACGACCAAAGTTGCGCGACACGGTTTGACAAAATTCAAACCTTGTTTAGCGCGCCTTTCGGTCAGGGAGAGAACACCAATCCCACAATTCCTTTCGCGGGAAATATCGATTGGCGATCCAATCGGAACCGAGACGCCCGTCAGAAGGTGTCGCCATCTCAAGGAGCACAGTTTTTTAAAGTATTCCGAAATTCTGCCGCTCCGCCGGCCAGGCGGCAATCTGCGAGACTGCGTTAGTGTTCCCTGTCGCGTGGTGCTTGCGCGCGTTCCAAACTTTGATTTCCCGCAACTATCGTTTCAATTCGAAGGATTGAGTGTCAGCGTTGGTTACGAAGTGCAGAAGTCGCGATGATCGTTCGCCAGTAAATCAAAGGTGAGTGTCTCTGTTCGTAAGTGTGCATTTTATCGGATCGAGTACTGTTCACACGTGCATAACTTGCCGCGACCGATAAATCTTTGCGCGATTGGTGAGTAAATAATTTCGATAGATTTCGCGAGCGAAGCAATCGTGCGAGATCGTTACAAATATCGATTGGTGTGCTCGCCGACGATCGAACGTGTAAAAATGATATTGTTTTTAAATTTTAATGGAACGGTGCTCGATGCGTAATTCCATTGTAGCTCGACCAATTGGGTTTGCGTGTAAGTTATCCAGCAACACCGGGAATAAGTGTCTACGATAGATTGGTAAGTAGGACATGTAAATGCATCGATTGGTCGACTATCCAACAGCGAGATAATTCGATTGGTAAAACGTAAAGGAAATTTGAACGCGTTCCGTGCCCGTTCGTGTCGTATCTCGTTAAACGCGTAGCGTTGGAAAGCAAACAAAACTGCAGCGTTATGTAAGAAATATCGTACATTAACTGCACCGATATGTTTTCAAGCATCAACCTTCGTTCGTTGTTTTCGTACTTTTTGTAATTTTCGTTCGCGCGTTCGCGGGTTCGACGCGACGCGACCCCACTGCTCGACACCGCATCTTATTTTTCACGAGTGTGCATTTTTTACGAGCAGCGTCAGCCTCGACGCGTATCAAACGTTCGAAAGTCGTTTCAAGTTGTTTCCTATTTGTCTTCGAGCGGAAGAAACGCGTTCGTTGACGATTTATGAATCGGTGAAAAAAGTATAAGAAAAAGAAAAAGAAAAGAAAGAAAGAAAGAAAGAAAGATATTAATAATATAGGAAATGGGGATGCATGAATATACATCGATTACATAGTCGTTCGTTACATCACCGAATCGATCTCAACTTATCGATTATATTGATTTTCCCTCGTCTCACTGCAGCTCGAATGCCAATCGATGCAGTTGATCTAATCTAAACGATTAAAATCGAGATCCCAATCGCGTTGCATCGTGCATGGCTCGAATGACGTATCATGCGACGATAAAACATTTAAAGTAATTAATCGATCACACCTCGGCTAAGATTCTAAAACTGTTCTCTCGAACAACAGAAACGAGCGCATCGGTGTATCAAATTATTAAAAATTAATCGCGCAAACGCAGCCTTATTCTTGGCAACCCTAAACATTTTATTATACACAGAGCGACGTAGGTAGAATTTATCAGCTAGGTCTAGTTTGTTGGTAACCGTGATGCAATCTACACACATTATCATTGTTACAATTGTTCACCTAGCATCGTAACACGACGACGATTAATAATAACATAAATTCCATACAAGTTACTCGCAGGCATTTGCGCAGGAACACGTATACACACGCTGCATTAATCATCCGACGCGTTAGATAAAAAAATGCAAATTTATCGATAATATGTTGGCATAGAATAATACAGCCAATGGTAAGATAACCTTCCGTGCAGATAATAATATATATATTTCTATACCCGTATATTGGAAACAGCGTTATATATACGTGCATACGAACATAAACATACGCGAAACCTTGTTATATCACTGAGCACATCTGCACGGTGTCTCTACACGACCGCAAAATATATGTACCGGTCGTGTACGAGCCCGTCGCATCTGTGTTCCTTTCCTACACGCGAATGCTTGCTCGTGTACGTGTTATACGTAATAGAAGGTTAAGCTAGGTTGACCGACCATGATGCAGAGTGCATGCGTAACGAATAGTTCGCGCCGATCGTACGAGAATATGTACGTGAGAGTAAAAACACGGTACCGTGCATGTGTTTTCGTGCACGCGTAGATGATAAGCGGCGACACAACGTTATATCATCGTCTACGAGGCGCATGGCGCATATTGCGACACGGATCGCTACAGTTCTTTCACCCATTCGATTTGGCTGCACTGTAGGAGATAGTACGTATGCGTATGGGAGAAATCGGCTCGTTCTCAGTTGGTAATCTTTTTATGGATAGGAGACGCCGATGGACTCGTTCATTCGCAGTACTTAGGACGTCGATGATGGACCGTTCTGCGAAATGCGACCGTATCCTTCGACGCTCGAGTCGAAACTGAATCTTCGTTACATGTCTCGTCCTTGGAAAAGAAAAAAAAAAAAGGACTTCGTAAACTGTCGCGTGGTCGATGTGTACGATACGACGGAGCGTCGGGCAAAGCTTGATCGCTTTCTCGGTGATCGGTCCAAAATATTGGGTTGTCCGGAAAGTTGATGCCGATTTTTGGTAGGTGCCATTAGAACAGGTCCGAATATGTCGGAATGATTGAAAACAAATAACACGCGTGTATATTCTAAGGAGTGATACTTCAAGTATCTTTGGATAAAAGTTTGTAACAACTACCGACGATTAAAATAGACTTATCTGTAGCAAAGAAACCGAAATGATAAGTATTTTAAGAAACACTTATATTAGGGGTAATAATTCTTTCTGCATATTTTGTTTACAAAATTATAGAAAATCTATAAAAATGCGCTGTTGTAAATTTATAAAATTTCTATGACAAATTACGAACCGGTCATTTTGACTGACACGGTAGTTCTAGCGTTAAATATGGAAAAGTTTTTCACCGAAAAATCTAAGAACTTTCGGAAGGATGGGATATTCGAGTTACGCGAGAGATGGAGAAAGGTTACAGAACAAAATGGAAGATATATAATTTAATATTGGGTTGTCGGGAAAGTTGGTGCCGATTTTTAAGGAAAATTCAAACGCAACACATTTAAATTTCCTTGTATATTTATTAAATCGTATATGTTCCATTTTGTTCTATAACCTTTCTCCGTCTCTCGCGTAACTCGAATATCCCATCGTTCCAGAACTTCTTAGGTTCTTCGGCGAAGAACATTTCCATATTTAACGCTGGAACTACCGTGTCAGTCAAAATGACCGGTTCGTAATTTGTCATAGAAATTTTATAAATTTACAGTGGCGCATTTTCAGGGATTTTCTATAATTTTTTAAACGAAATACGCGCAAAGAATTATTACCCCTGATATAAGTATTTTTTCAAATACTTATCATTTCGATTTCCTTGCTACAGATAAGTCTATTTTAATCGTCGGTAGTTCTACCGTTAATAGCGTATGAAACTAACGAAAATGAATGTATCCTAACGAAACTTTTGTCCAAAGATTCCTGAAGTGTCGCTCTTTAGAATATGTACGCGTGTCATTTGTTTTCAATCGTTCAGAAATTTTCAGACCTGTTCCAATGGCACCTACCGAAAATCGGCACCAACTTTCCGGACAACCCAATAAATGTATAAGGAAATTTAAATGTGTTTGAATTTTCCTTAAAAATCGGCACCAACTTTCCGGACAACCCAATAAATGTATAAGGAAATTTAAATGTGTTTGAATTTTCCTTAAAAATCGGCACCAACTTTCCGGACAACGCAATATAAGTCCGATCACCTTACAGCGTTGACCTAAACACTTGCTGAGCGAATGTTTTCCGTTTAACCCATTGACTGCCAACTACAATGATATCTCGTAGTAAGCGTGTGTACCAAAACTGCCAGATACGAGATATCTCGTAGTATGTGCTGCAATTTTAGATTAATTACAAAATGGCCATTTGAGTTTGTAAAAGTAAAATACAGTTAGACAATAAAACTCTCGATCGGAAAATTTTTTGGGTGCCGCTTTCACCTTCGCGGTAAAACATTGCAAAAAAACCCAAAGGACACTAACCGACATACCTGACAAGGTAAAGAGTAATAAGGCTTTTAGACTATAAGGAAGGACGTGGCTATTAGCCAGTACGAAGTGAAATTCGGTATAGGAAGGACATAGTTCCTGGTTGTATTATTGTATCCTCAAAATATATATTTTTAACATTCTTTTTCAATATTAGAGTACCTTTTCTACATATCTCTCAATAGAGTTAACAATTATTAGTGTTTTTTCTCAATAAAAGTTACTGTAAATGCCATTACAATATTGTATCAGTAACTTAATATTATTATATTTTGTAAAATTTCATGTATTCTTTAAAATAAAACCGTGGCATCCAGGGCAAGACGCTCTAAATATGCCTGGCAGTCAATGGGTTAAAGGAGACACCTTAGGTTTCATTCATACGAGCTTCACGCTTTGTTGACCGGGAATTTTACACAGAAACTACAGTGACTATTATTAATATTCGGACACTATAGTATTCTATCCGTTACTACTCTGTATAGTTAACCATAATTAAAAAAATAAAATAAAGAGTTAAAACAAAGATTATTAGAAGAATGGAAGCGTATCACGCAAAGTTACTTACAAAATATTACAACAAACATGCCAAATTGATTACAACATGTAATTAAACAAAACGGCTACCCGACAAAATATTGATAATTTAAAAATTCATATAACATATACGTAATTTTTATGTAAAATCATTGTAGAAAATTAAATTTCCGAATATTTTTGCGATGTACGAATAACACATTTCCTAATATATTATTTGTTACGCGACTAATTATTTAGTCAAATTAAATAAAACTTGCGTTATCTTCAAGAAGAATACATGCTTCATTGTAATAAAAAACAAAAAATACATTAATTCAATTATGATCAATTATACAGGGTAGAAATGGATAGAATACTATAGTGTCCGAATATTAATAAGAGTCACTGTATGTCATGATACCGGGTATTATTTTGTAATTGAATATGGAAGTAAAAGATTCTAAATAAACTCCAATAAATTTTATCACGATTGCTGAAGAAAGCATTTATTTTGGAGAATTTGGAAACCTGATTTTTTATTATCAACGTAATTTGTGATATTACGTTTTTTTATTGTATGATATCTTGTTTGAATAGCCGTTTTAAAGTTTAGGTTCGAAAAGACGAGTTAAATCGTCACCGGTCAGCAAAGTGTTAATTGCTCATCGTGAATTAATGGGTGAACGAGCTTTAGATAAATTGGATGTTGATTATTTTTGAATTCAAGGTTTGATAAGTGTGCGTCAGTTGTAGTTTGTAGGATTTAAATGATGGTACAGGTAGTATTGAAACTGTAAAATAGCAATACGTTCACCTTAGATATGCACTTTGCTGATATGAATTAATTTATATTTGCATAAATTTAAATTAATATAGTATTTGATATTATATTATGTACGTAGAATATATAAAAGGGAAATTTTTTGGCACTATTTTACATTAAATTTAGAAAAGAAAAATTGAAGATTTAACACTAGAAGTAATTTCTTAGTAGTACCTATAAGTACCTATAAGTAATTTCTTATAAAAATTTTATAAATTTACAATGATATATTTCTGGAGATTTTCTGTGACTTTTTGTAAAAAATATATACAAAGAATTGTTACTCTTAGTATAAATACTTTTTCAAATACCTATCATTTTTATTTCTTTGATACAAATAAGTCTACTTTAATCGCCGGTAGTTCTAGTGTTAATAAATTAAAAAATTTGATATATTAATCGTTATAAGGACAAAATGAAGCAAAGAATGATATCTATTACGAGCTAAAATTTTATCAAGGATTTCTACAGATTGCATTTAAAAAAGAATTTTGGAAAATCTCAGGTATACATTAAATCGCTTGGCAGTATTAGCGTAAATCGGTACTTCATGTGTCTTAGAACGTGTATAATTGATGTCTACAAATAAACTGAATTGCTTGCTAAATTTAGCTAGGTAGTTCTAGTGTTAAACGAATGTAACAAAGTTTATAGTTCAATATCGAACGATCTGTAAAAAGTTGTACATTAAGGAAATAGACGAGTAGTTATCTGTACGATTTTACAATTAAAAATTCCCCAAAAAATATTTGCTCTCAAAAAAAATTTCTCTGAATATCAGAATTATATTATCTATCTTACATTGATCGCTTTAATGAATCACTAAATTGCTAAATTTTTAAATCTCAGAAGCCATTCTTAGAAGCTTTGCACTAGAATTAATTTCAAACCGATGAAAAAAAATTAATACGAATATCGCTTGTTCTTTTACTTCGCTTCTTTTTTCCTTTGATAATTGATTTTCTTTCCGTTGATAATCACTCATTATTCGCACTGAAGCTCAGTTGCTGCGTTAGAAAATTTTTCTCGTGAATTATACAGTACTGTGCAAAAGTCTTACGTAAAATTAAATTGCTTTGAGTAGGTGAGGTATATTAATTACACGCATGTCTATTTTTCGTCAAAATAAAAATTTAGTAACCCGCGGTCCGCCACACTTTCTCGTACGGTCCTTCAAAGATTTTACATTTTGACTTTTAAAAATTCCTACAGTGTCCCTCATTATACACTAGGCGTGTTAACTTGATTTTTGGAAACGATGCCGACATCGTAGATAATCTTTTTCTACATATACAGTACTGTGCAAAAGTCTTAGACCATCTACATTATTTATCTTGTAACTGTAATTAAACATATTTTAGAGAAGCATTTCTTAACACTGTTAAATTCAAATTTTTCCATACTGCCTTTCTTGTGTCGGTCATGCATAATTTTATCCGGTGAAAATATGTTTTAAAAATTCTTTAACGAGCAGAGCCTCGATTAAAATATTATGGAACGCGTATGCAAAGTATAAAGGAAACATACGAAGAAAGCCAAAAAGGAAAAAATCAGCTTCTCAAATTTGTCGATAACAGAATGGCAGGAAATGCAAAGTGAGTTTCTTAAAATTTTTTCAACAATTATCTAAAAAAAGAAAAAAAAAAAACTGTTGTGTAGCGAAAGTAAAAAGAGAATATTTCTCAATCTAATTAACACCTCGTGAATCTAATTCTTAAAAAAAAAAGAAAGAAATAACATCAAATTAAAAATAATATTAATCCATCTTAAATTCGTTGTTAAGATAGCAAAATATTTTTTTTGCCAGGTGGTCTAAGACTTTTGCACAGTACTGTATATCTTTCCTTGTAATTCGAATCGCTAACGCAGAATATTTTGTATTCTGCGTCGCATTAATCGGATACAAAATTAGACTTCCATTGGAAAATTTGTTTGTCGTTGTTGCTTCTAAAACGAGCGTCGAATTTTTTGCACATCGGCAGATCGAACGAAAAGTTTGAAACAATGCCACGACGTTTCGTTGTTCAAACGTGAACGAAAAAAAATCTATTAACATAATTCTGAGGAAGAGAAAGTATGGAATAATAATGATTTCAATGCATTCTAACAAATGGGATTAAAATTTGTTATAAGATTCTGATAAGATTATAATAAATTTGTGAATTTATTTGTACGCGTGTTTATAGCAAAATATTTTTTTTGCCAGGTGGTCTAAGACTTTTGCACAGTACTGTATATATATACAAGAGCGAAAACACATAAAGGCATCGGTATGTGAAACTAATAGGACGATTAATCTGTGGTTCAACTTCCTTCCTCGACACCATGTGAAAGAGGAAGTTCTGTTTAATTTACGAACAGGATTTTTTCATAAAAATTGCATAGACATTCTCATTGTTTACTGATACTGGCAGCCCATTACGTGGATAATTAGCATTAATCCTATTCTTCCGCGATT
>SMSQ01021105.1:3806-15644 GCA_019453375.1 Ctenoplectra terminalis
GCCGGAATACTTTTTGCCACGCTGAAGTGACTATTCAAGGCGCAAAAAGTAATCAATTATAGTAATTCTTTTGCAGAAGGTTAAATAATTAAAGACTGTTAGTTTTCAGTATAAAAATTGTGTATTATAAACATAAAAATTTTAAAACATAAAATTTGACCGTCGACAGGAATTAATAATTTAATTGCGCGTGAAAAATTTCAAAGCAATTATCAGTACATAGGCCGACATCGCATTTTTTGAATTCGTATCGCGTATCGCTCCTTCTGTTACTTTTGACGCAAACAACACACTTTCTTCTGGTCAATTGTTTTGCGCCCGCACGATTCTCGCATTTCGACAGAAAATGCCTTTCAATTAACCTAAACGGTAAATCGACAGATTTTCTCCTTCCTCCTCCTGCGATGCTTCTACGTTGCGGATATTTTGCGCCCCTGTATTAATTTTACGCGAAAATTGCGGTATGTTGATTGAAAAAATCGACAAACGCATATGTTAAGGACAGCGAACGACTTAATTTATGACACGGACGAACTCTAGCTATTTTTGAGAACGGTCATTTTCACATCTGGCATGTTATTAGTTTACGACCTAGAAACTGGCGAATATTTCGGTGTTCGTCNGTTATAGAAATTTTAAAAATTTACAATAATTAATTTTCGAGGATTTTCCGCAATTTTTTGTAAAAAATATGCATAAAGAATTGTTACCCTTGTTATAGGTATTTTTCAAAATACCTATCATTTTCATTTCTTTGGTACAAATAACTCTGCTTTATTCGTCGGTAGTTCTACTGTTAAGAATTACTGATTTCTTTTATAATTAAAAATAAAACGTAAATATATTATATGAAAAAAAAAATTGATAAATTTTCAGGGAAGCTTTTCTCAGAATTTGCTATCCGACTACATGAACAATTATTATTATTATTATATCACTGCTGCAAAATACTACAAGAAATAAAATTTGAATTTAACTCTGGCAAAAAATCGCACCAACCTTCTCCGGTGTCTAACATAAACGAATAAATCAGAAAACTGCGCATAAAAAAAATAAATAAAAAGGATATATCTGTTTAACAGTTGACGAAAAAGCTTCTCTAATTCGACGCTTTATATTAAGCGTTTAAAGTTTTTATTATGCAGGCGCGTTTGAAATTTTTACGATGATATACGTACGGGATCGCATATACGCTGCATGTTTACCCAATAAACAACCTTGTAATACAAGAGATAAAGCAGTCTTCCTCCACGGTATCGCCGTCCCATTGAAGAAAAAGGTCAAGGTGGTAGGTATAAATAATTATAAAAATAATTTATTGCAAGCTACCTGTTTTAACGGAACACGTGCAGCAAACGTTAAGTAAAGGGCGATACTGTTCGCCGTGACTAACAGCAATCGAACATTTAATTACATTATCACGACATGCTGTTAAAACCTTGAATCCTGACTTATTATACCACCCTCCTTGTACCTCTAAACAAAATCAATCGAAGTTTTCCATCGAATCAATCCTGTGAGATATTGATTTAATATTTACACTGCCGTTCGGAAGTATTTTGACCACCATCAGTTTATTTAAAATATGTATTGATATGTAAAATATATTTTAGATAAAGTATATATTAATGTATAAAATATATTTTAAACAAAATATATATTACTATATGAAATACATTTTAAATAAACGATATATTAATATGTTAAATATATTTTAAATAAGGTATATATTAATATGTGAAATATATTTTAGATAAAGTATATATTAATATATAAAATATATTTTAAACAAAATATATATTACTATATGAAATATATTTTAAATAAACGATATATTTTTATATAAAATATATTTTAGATAAGTATATATTTTAAACAAAATATATATTACTATATGAAATATATTTTAAATAAAGGATATTTTTTTATATAAAATATATTTTAGATAAAGTATATATTAATACATAAAATATATTTTAAATAAAGTATATATTAACACTTTGTTGACCGGGAATTTTACACTTAAATAATTAAATAATTAAAGACTGTTATTTTTGAGTATTAAAATTATGTACTATAAACATTGAAATTTTAAAACAACAAATTTTACAATCAACTAAAAAACTTAATTTCATATTTATAACAGGAATTAATAATTTAATTGCGTGTGAAAAATTTCAAACGTGTGCCCCTGTATTAATTTTACACGAAAATGACTGCATATCGAGTGAAAAAATCGACAAACGCATATATGCGTCCATAGAGCTCTAAGGGTTAAAGTACACTTAATTGTACCTTGAGAAATAAAAATGATAGGTGTTTTATCCACATTTTTTATAGAAAATCACGAAAAATCTCCCAATTTGCATCAAATTTATAGAATTTCTACGAGAAATTACAAGTAGGTCATTTTCACCGCTTTGGTAGGTTTAGTGTTAAAGGAACTTTTTCAGACACTCTATAGAATTAGTATTAAAGACATTGTTATATTTTACAAAAAGATATATTCATTCATATATTTTACGCGCGATGCACATACATTGACTGAAATTTAATTATTAGTGTGGTGCTGGTCGTGATGGCTGATGAGGGAATATTCGGATGAAAGGATATGCATTGTGGGTAAGCAGAGAAAATATATAGTATTCAATCGTAGCGTGCTTTCTTCTGGCACACGCATCACCCAAAATTATCCGTTCTTAATTAGAGAGTTAGTTATACCCATTCACCTCGCGATTCCTCAGTTAATGAGGATGAATAGGTTCCCTCGTTCTCCAAGAGGATGCGGTCTGACATTTTCTTTGTGCGTTTCATCTTTGCTTGATGAAAGATGAAAATCACCTTTTGCATTTAGAATGCATTCATACTACTGAGATCTTCGTGTCACCGTGGACACGACATTCAGCTCTTCCATGAAGATCGTTACCAATAAATGAGAAAAATGTTACCTTCGAAATTATTTAGCCGATCTATTATGTACCGGAAAAAAGCAGCGGATTTTTCGACGGAGATAAATTCAGAGTTTCTTGTATTTTGCAAAAATAATATAACAGTGGTGATATTGGTAGAAGGTTTCGTCCATTTTGTCGGTATAAAATTTGAATAAAAAGTGCAATAAAAATAAAATTGTTTACTTAAAATGTTAAACATCGGAATTTAACAAAGATTAATTGCTGAAAATAGATCTTTACGCTACTTTAAAAAAACGTCTATTTAATCGTTACAAAATTTCAATAAAAATAAAATTATTTACTTTAAATATTAAATATCAGAATCCAACAAACATTAATTGCTGAAAATAGATCTTTACGCTACTTTGAAAAACCTCTATTTAGTCGATATAAAATTTCAGTAAAATAAAATTATTTACTTGAAATATTAAACTTTAGAATCCAACAAAGATTAATTGCTGAAACTAGACTTTTACGCTACTTTTTTAAAGAACGCCCTCTTAAATGCCAATCTTGTGGCTCACCTATCACCATCCAGCACATTTTGCTGCCCTAGGTTCTCAGCTGTTCGAAATAGTTTCAATATCAAAGGCGACATGAAATTCGACCTAAATTATTCCGATGGCATTCACAACGTGTTACAGTTTTTCAACCACAAAAATCTACTAAATCCTTTATAAGCAAACATGTGTGTCTTGCTTTTGAAACAATAATACAAATACGGTATCTACGTGACCAAGACGCAGTGCGAAACAGTGCCAAGATGGCTGATCCATAGATTCGGTGGAGAGGATTGTGTAACCAGCAATCGCGCGATACATCGTCGCTTGGCTCATTATCATCTTTTCATCGCTTGCGCTTTTAGAACGAGCAGGATGAACAGAAACGATTCTTGAAAGGTTCTGGTGTTAATTGAAACCGTTTTCGGTACAACACTTGCTAAACGCGCATTTAAAATCGCGAGATATCGCGTAAGTAACGTGGAACTTCCAGAATTTTGTTCCTTTTACAATAAAGACTCGCTAAATGTTCTAAAGGATCTACACGCTAAGTGTTCGCGGATCATCCCCACCACTGGAGGGTTCTATCTTGAAGCAAGCATGGGAGAAATATAACACCGCAAGGCATCCCTTTAAAAATCTCTATCGTATTCGTATCAATAGCGATCAAACTTTTTTATTTTTCATTTCTTTTTTATGACAATTTCATTAACGTATCGATGAGCTTTTCCCGATTAAAATGAGACCAAACACGAGATTGTTAGGATATTTTTAATTAACCCGAATAATCTTGAAATAATTTACTTTCTGCGAACGCATGGAAAGAAACAGCGAGGAAAGAGGAACGTTTACAAGCCTGATCATCGTAACCAATTGTCATAATGATATCGTGTTTGGTCTCGTTTTAATCGGCAAGATTTCACCGATACGTTGGTGAAATTTTTATTAAAAAAAAATTAAAAATAAAAAAGTTTGTTCGACGCATTGGTATTGTCTGACCGATACGTAAGCGTTTAATCTTTACGACCGCCTCGACTCTTAGTCTCTCTTTCTTCTTCGTCGAACTGTCTTTTTCTACGCTCGTCGACGTCGGCGAGATACGAACGGTTCGCAGAAGCGAGTCTCCTGTCCGCTAAATGTTCCTCTCCGGTCCCAAATTTTGAACACTTATCGAGTTTTTACTGTATTTTAGAGAAAATCACAAAAGAACACCCAAAAGTGCACCGTTAATGATTTATAAAATTTGAGTAAAAAATTACGAACCGGTTATTTAATTATTTTGGTAGTTTTACTGTAAAAAATGAACACTTACGACACATTAATATATTTTCCGACATTCGTTTAAGTAAAAACAGCATAAACCTGAACTGAAAGGGCAAGCAACTTAGTTATTTTTCTATCGTAAATAAATATAACGAAATGTTTATTTATCCAAGGTACGACACGCATAATTTTCTTCAGAGATTAAGTTTTGAATTAAATTCTGTATCTTGGTTAATTCAAACGCTTCTTTTGCTTTAAAATAAAGTAAATTAGGTAAATAAAAAACCGTAAACATTTGTAATTTTCATCAATTCAAACGCTTCTTTTATTTTAAAACGAGAGTAAACTAACCAAATAAATAAGAAATCGTAAACATTTGTAATTTTCATCAATTCAAACGCTTCTTTTATTTTAAAATGAGAGTAAATTAACCAAATAAATAAGAAATCGTAAACATTTGTAATTTTCATCAATTCAAACGCTTCTTTTATTTTAAAATGAGAGTAAATTAACCAAATAAATAAGAAATCGTAAACATTTGTAATTTTCATCAATTCAAACGCTTCTTTTATTTTAAAATGAGAGTAAACTAACCAAATAAATAAGAAATCGTAAACATTTGTAATTTTCATCAATTCAAACGCTTCTTTTATTTTAAAATGAGAGTAAATTAACCAAATAAATAAGAAATCGTAAACATTTGTAATTTTCATCAATTCAAACGCTTCTTTTATTTTAAAATGAGAGTAAATTAACCAAATAAATAAGAAATCGTAAACATTTGTAATTTTCATCAATTCAAACGCTTCTTTTATTTTAAAATGAGAGTAAATTAACCAAATAAATAAGAAATCGTAAACATTTGTAATTTTCATCAATTCAAACGCTTCTTTTATTTTAAAATGAGAGTAAATTAACCAAATAAATAAGAAATCGTAAACATTTGTAATTTTCATCAATTCAAACGCTTCTTTTATTTTAAAATGAGAGTAAATTAACCAAATAAATAAGAAATCGTAAACATTTGTAATTTTCATCAATTCAAACGCTTCTTTTATTTTAAAATGAGAGTAAATTAACCAAATAAATAAGAAATCGTAAACATTTGTAATTTTCATGAATTCAAACGCTTCTTTTATTTTAAAACGAGAGTAAATTAACCAAATAAATAAGAAATCGTAAACATTTGTAATTTTCATCAATTCAAACGCTTCTTTTATTTTAAAATGAGAGTAAATTAACCAAATAAATAAGAAATCGTAAACATTTGTAATTTTCATCAATTCAAACGCTTCTTTTATTTTAAAATGAGAGTAAATTAACCAAATAAATAAGAAATCGTAAACATTTGTAATTTTCATCAATTCAAACGCTTCTTTTATTTTAAAATGAGAGTAAATTAACCAAATAAATAAGAAATCGTAAACATTTGTAATTTTCATCAATTCAAACGCTTCTTTCATTTTAAAATGAGAGTAAACTAACCAAACAAATAAGAAATCGTAAACATTTGTAATTTTCTTTTTTCTATCCGAAAGAACACTAAGTTTTTACAGTAGTCCTTTGAAACTTAAAAAAGTTCGCCAGTGCAAAGGTTTAATGTATCTGTATTTAAACAAATTAATTTTATTTAGTCATCACTGTACTATTAAATTTGATTACTGTGTTACTGCAGTGACACCACGATTCATCTATAACAATTATTACTTTAAGAATTTTCGAATCAAAGCGAAAAACTGTAATCGTAATTTTTTCTCTGATAAGTAGACAAAATTCGAGCTATATAGGGTTAACGCGACAGCCGAGCGCATTCTACGTGGTTTGCCCATGGCGCCAATATTTATTTCTTATTATGCGATGTGTATTATATTGAAAAAAATAATAATGTATATTTTTCTTGTGTTAGTAAAATTATTTTTGCATGTTCTGTATGGCATTAACTTCTTCGAACCATTATAGTAACAGTGGTATTGTTTAAAAATTTATAAGTATCGACGTTAACACTGCACAATATTTTGATAATTATTCTCAATTTCATAAATCAAAGTTATAGTTGAAGCTAAAATTAAACTTCATTATAAATACCGTGCGCCTTTATTGTATTTGGACCATAAATAAATTGTATTTACGCCACGAGTGTGATTCTAAGGCAAGGGATTAAAACCGTCGCTCTATAAATTTAAATACTGGCATTTGCGTTTAACAAAATAAATAAAAATAAAAAAATATGGTAAAACTTGTGTCTATATTTCTGAAATATATTTTATTATTGGACCGTAAATTTTTATACATTTATTGAAAATTTGAAGACACGAAAATACACAGAATGCACATAACAAGCAAAAATATATAAATAAACTCAAAATATAATATTTAGCGAGTAAAACAACTGCTTACCTCGCTTCTATTTTTTTATATTCAAAGAAATATAAATTTGCATAAAAATCCAAAGTTTATTACAAAACACGTAAACAATATACTTTTAATAAAATAATTTTTTCGAAATACCTGCGAATACTTTCAATTTACCTAAAACCAGTTTACAAATAATGCACACAAACATGCGAAATGAATAAATTATTATTTCGTTAATACAGGCAACAGAGAAAATTTATTCTTATTAAATATAATTATTCCTAATTTTTTCAATATATAAAATCAATTATATTTTATTTTATTGAGATTATAAACTTATTGCAATCTTTTTCAAGGTTTTTACGCGTATTTAATATAATTTGTTTTTGGTCTTAGCTTTTATTGTGCAATTTAAAATGAATTTAAATGATACAAATTACAATAAAAAAAATGATCGAACGTGTGGAATTAAATAATGAAACTTTGGTATATTTGATATACATTCAGCAGTTAATGCATATATATTTGACTTACAAAATTAGCACACAAAGAGGTCCAAATTTATTAAGTATTCTCCCTTCTTAGAAGCTCGCAGAGCACGCGCTTCTTCTTTTAGATACACGTCTAGGCACTCTAAAGACAGTGCAATCGCAATAAATTGTTATTTATAGAGCAAAGAAATTCTTCGTTTCGGTAGCAATTCTAATATACATCTACCTCTCTGATGGTTTTAACATTCGATAAAAACATATTGAGATACGAGGACTTAAATTTAAATACTTTTATTACTCCAGCCCTTGAGTCAATAAATGTTCTTCAAAGATATTTAGAGACTTAGAAAAATCTTGTAAAAATTTTAATTTGTCATAATGTATAATTAGAAGAGGAGAGTGGTTGAAAAAATTGTTCGGATGAATTTATTTTTGTATAATTTAATATAATTATGTTTTTGTATAGTCATGAATTTTTAATTATTATTAAACAAGTATTCTTATGTACACCTTTGTATTATAAAATTTGGAATTACTTAACAAATTTAATTATAGTTTTTATTATTAAAGCATAAGAAAAAAAAAGTATATCTTTAGAAAAATTTAATTTGCAAAAAGTTGAGTTATATTTGCTACAGGATGAATTTAATTTGCAAAAAACTAAATTATATTTGTAAAAGGGTGAAAATTAATTTGCGAAAAGATAAATTTTATTTGCAAAAAACTGAATTGTATTTGTAAAAGTGTGAACTTAATTTGCGAAAAGGTAAATTTTATTTGCAAGGAATTATATTACATTTGCAAAAGGATGAATTTAATTTGCAAAAAACTGAATGGTATTTGTAAAAGTGTGAACTTAATTTGCGAAAAGGCAAATTTAATTTGCAAAAAATTGAATTATGTTTATAAAAGGGTGAAAATTAATTTGCGAAAAGGTAAATTTTATTTGCAAAAATTAAATTTCATTTGCAAAAGGCTATATTTTACTTTAAAAAAGTACAAACATAATTTGCAAAAAGTTGAACATAAATTGCAAAATCTACATAATAAAAAAATTTCATTACAAAAATGACCAACATCATTACCACTTTCAAGGATTCATCTATGAAACTGCTCATTGTGCAAGCAACATGTACGCTCTAAAAATAAATTTTAATTAATGCATAGCAAGAGTTCGTTGTTTTCCTTCGCGAAGCATTATTTTAAACATTTCCGACAATTTTCCATCGCGTCGATACCATCGAATCGAACGAATCAAATATTAAATAAACGCGTCTACCGCAATCTCTGTTCTTTTTTCGGTTGACGATCTCTTACGTCGATCTCACGCGCCCAGATAAATTCTCGAGCAGGGAAGAAATACGCGATGATTCCGATACACCTACGCATCGATATTATATCTCGAGAGCTACGTACGACACGCGCAAACATTTTTATTATTCAACGTGTTCAGTGTCTGGTATTATTTATGCGATCAAGGTATCACCAGCTCTTCGCGTCTGTATTACATATCGAGTAGACTGACAAGGAAACATATCGAACTGTCCGTCTCCGATTTTGATGAAACTCGGTGGATATATTTACCCTCTATGGCCCGAATTTTGTTTGTTTATTAGAGAAAAAATTACGATTACAGTTTTTCACTTTGATTTGAAAATTTTTAAATTAATAATTACCGTAGATGGATCGTGGTGTCGCTACAGTAATACAGTAATCAAATTTAATAGTACAGTGATAACTAAACAAAATTAATTTTTTAAAATGTAGATACATTGGTTTCTAATTTTTAACCCTCTATAGACCAAATTTTTTCTGCTTAACGGAGAAAAAATTACGATTGATTACAGTTTTTCACTTTGATTTGAAAATTTTTTAACTAAGAATTGCTGTAGATGGATAGTGGTGTCGCTACGATAATACAATAATCAAATTTAATAGTGCAGTGATAACTAAATAAAATTAATTTTTTAAAATATAGATACATCAATTTGTAACTTTTAAGTCGCAGCGTCCCATAGAAGGTTAATACATTGAGGACGGGTGACGAGATTTCTCGCGTTTTGTATTTCAGATCTTGAAAAGGTGAGAATAGGAAACGACGATATATGAAAGGTTGCTTTTAAAAAGTTATTCGTTCGGTTGAAATTTGAAATTAAGAGCTATGTTTAGAATACAATTTATTCTCGAAAGCATATAACCAAGAATTTATTCGATGGTAACTTTATTCCCTGGTAAGTTTTACAGAAACAAGGTCCCGTCGTCCATGTGCTAACAGTATTGTAAAGTTTATAATCTACTCTTTAACCCTCTATAGCCCGAATTTTGTTTGTTTATTAGAGAAAAAATTACGACTGCGTCGCTCATAACCTAATTTAGTGGCTGATGCAACTTAAAATAAACAATTAAAAGAACAAAAAAATGTTAAATTTTGATCAAACACTCCACCGTGCAATAATTTAATAAACTATAATAAAATACCTAAATTTAATAAATAACGTCTCAAATAATTTAAGTACTCGATTCTCCAAAACAAACCTCTTTAAAAAAAAAGGTTACGTAATAGATAAACGACGAATTATTTCCAAATTTCTAAATTCAACATGCTCAGAAACTTCTTGGAAACCTCTGTAAAAGGTTTTATTAAATTTTCTTTCTCAGACGCCGAGTAAATGGGTCAAAATTGACTAAACCTTGTATATATATAAACTCGTAACAAGCCAACGCTGCAGCTAATTATCGAAAAGGTCCACAACCTTAGCACTAGATTTACTGAACCCGTCAATTTGACTTGCACTTACTTGTTAGTTCAGATTTCGTGTTTAACACTGAAGCTACCAAAACGGTCAAATGACCGATTCATAATTTCTTACACAAATTTTATAAATTATTAACGGTTCACTTTCGGGTATTTTTTCGTGATTTTCTGTAAAATATACGATTAAAGATTTGTTTCTCTAGCATTTTATATTTTTCCAAGTATCTATTATTGTAATTTCTTTGATACAAATAGGTATAGTTTAATCGTCGGTAGGTTTAGTGTTAAGTTTCACCCTTTGACTGCGGAGCACTCTAGATTTAAACGCTCTGCGTTGACGGAATGCTTTTTCGCGGACCGCGTATTCTATCGGTGTCCGACTAATTATTCAACAGGCAAACTAAATTTCTATTGTAATTTTTCAGTTGTGCTGTATTAAATAATATCGGAGAACTATTCTTGAGCATATATTATTTATTTAACATACGCTGAAGAATATTACACGACGATCTGAATACTTTGATCGTCAAACGCATATATGCGTCCATAGTCTACAGTGATAGCTTCCACCGGACGCGTATATGCGTCCATAGCAGTCAAAGGGTTAATAATCATGCGTGCGGAAAATATAAACTCAAAATGAGATTTATATAAAAAAATGTACGAAGTGAATCTCTGCTTATAGAAATCTATCAATTTGAAGTAAATTGAACTAATGATATTACAAAAAATTTGTATTTCAATGTACACATTAACACTAGAACTACCGACGATTAAAGCAGAGTTATTTGTACCAAGGAAATCAAAATGATAGGTATTTAGAAAAATACCTATGTTACGTACGCATCCTCCACGGAGCCGAAACGGCGTAGTGTTTAGTCTAGTGCCCCATGGAAGGGTTGACTCATGCTAGGGGAGCACATTCCTCGGTATGAGTCTAACGTACCCCTTCCTACGCTATTTAATGCTTTTTCGGGGTATATAAGGAGCTAAAATTTTGGAAGCTCGGATCAGTCTAGAGTAGACTAAGAGTACGCCGTTACTCCGTCAGTGAAATATCTGTATTAGCAAGATCGGGTTGCATTCCCTTTCGAAGCAGTCTTCAAACTCGTTTAAATAACGTAAGTCTCGGATAGACATTCTCAGACTATCTCCGCGTCTCGCGCTGCGTAAAGGCCGAGAAGGATACACTCGCATTAGAGCGTAGAACCATTTATCTGTATCTTATTATAACCTGCTAGTTTAAGAATATATTGTTGAGTTTTAACCGAGTTGCTTAATTCTGGTACCCATCCTTAGTTATTAAACAGTCGAACTAACGGGTATTCCCACACTGATATACCTTTACCGCTCGAGGTATACTCATGGTAGATTGCAAGGTCCAATATCCTTAACCTATAGCGGCTCCCGGTGATATAAGGCACTGGTTCGTCCACGCTTTCCTTCAGTGGCTCCCGGTATTAACCTTTTGAGCCCTGAATACTGCTGGCCAAAACCATCCGTAGGGACGGAGCGCGGCTAGC
>SMSQ01021106.1:0-13825 GCA_019453375.1 Ctenoplectra terminalis
AATTTTTATATGCAATACAAGACATGTATACTTAATCTTTTCTGCATAAAATACTATTTTAAAAACTTTTATATGAAATATTAAATTTGAGAGGCAGAATTTATTTTAGATTTACTTTAAATTATTCTAAAATAATTTATTATTATTATAATATAATATTTAATTATTTATTATATAATTTATTGATATTAAAATAATTTATCAAAACTCACTGAAATACTGAAAAATAAAAGAAAAATGTATTATGTGAGCCTCTGTAATTAAAATTATACAGAATCTTGTTAAATGGGATTAGAATTTCACAAATAACTCTACATTTACACTAAATTTAATTAACCCTAATATTTAATATAAATAAATCTCACAACATGTAACAGAAACACAGTTATATTAAATCTAAACCTAAAATGAATTTATTTCTAATATAAATTAAATATAAAGAAGAAAAACAGTTATGTTAAAAAAATGCCAAAACAAGAAACAGCTTTAATAAAAATATAAAATAATAATTTCAAGTTTTACTTTTAACGTGCACAATTATATCATAAATCTAAACGAAAAGGGTTAAATAGACCACGTATTTAATTCCTAAAAAAAAAACCAAGTTTAAAATAAAAAAGAAATTGCATTCTATTGATTTCATTTTATTTTTTCAGGTATACCAATTTTACAATTATGTGATTAATTATGGAACAGCCTGCATAGTGAATTTTAAGCGCTAATTTAAATTTGTGGACAATTTGAACGACCTCTTAGAAATTGAGCAAAGATGTTGAAGAGAGGGGTTTGAAACGAGAAAGAGCAATGACTTATGAATGATTGAGCATGAATCATTGGGCTGATAACTTAAGAAGCTGAGAGCGAGCATTCCTTCTTTCAATTACTATCGCACTGAAAAACGATTCTTTGTGTTTTAGACTTATTTATGGCTATAATTTTCAATAATAACGAGATAAGATATAAGAAAGTAATACGAATAAGTATACATTTAATTATATAAGCAATATAATACTGTACTATTAAGTTCAGTACTGAACGGGTAGAACGTTGCTTTTTTTTTTGTGATTTTACATTGAAATTCTGTAAATCATCTTTAGACTCTGCTTTCTTACAGAATAGTGGTTTTATCGTAAGAGGATTTACTGGGATTTTAAAGCACCAGATTTGAAAGTAAAAAGGGGGAATTAAAATGTAATTATAATGAATAGAAATTGTGTAAAAAAATTTGTGTTAATATGTCTGATAATAATAAAAAAGAAAATATTTTTTACTAACTTTAATCTTATTCAAAGGTTTTTAATAATTAAAGACATTGATCTTGATAACTTTAAAAATAATTCTTCTTATTTAAAGATTTTTAATAATTAAAGACATTGGTCTTAATAACTTTAAAAATAATTCTTCTTATTTAAAGATTTTTAATAATTAAAGGCATTGGTCTTGATAACTTTAAAAATAATTATTCTTATTTAAAGATTTTTAATAATTAAAGGCATTGGTCTTAGTAACTTTAGAAATAATTGTTCTTAATTAAAGATTTTTAATAATTAAAGGCATTGGTCTTAGTAACTTTAGAAATAATTCTTCTTATTTAAAGGTTGTTAATAATTAAAGACATTGGTCTTGATAACTTTAAAAATAATTCTTCTTAACTAAAGGCTTTAGTCTCAATAACTTTAAAAAAAATTTTTCCTTCCTGAAAATAGAGTGTACAAATTATACTCAACAATTGTCTTTAAACAATTTCAGTGATTATAATTGCTAAGGAAATTGATTTTCACAAATTTTATTCTGCACGCATATTTTAGGCTAATTTTATTTATTTAGGCTATTTTGCGCTCTGTTACTTAAATATTGAATTAAAAACAAAAAATTACATCTAATTATTCAAAAATATTTATATTTCCAAAACTGATAATAGACAGAATTAAATAATCTCTGTAAAAAGAATTTTTCTTACCGAAAAATATATCAGATAATTAAATGAACAATTTAATTAGTCAGTTAATTTTCGAATCTTTATTATATCAATTTTTTTCTTTTCTTTTTTCAGATTGTTCGACGTGGGCGGCCAAAGAAGCGAACGTAAGAAATGGATCCATTGTTTCGAGGACGTTACCGCGATCATATTTTGCGTTGCAATGTCCGAGTACGATCAAGTCCTGCACGAAGATGAAACGACGGTAAGAATTTGATATATATATATATATATTAGATACTGGAGAAAAATTGATGCGGATTTATGGTACAAAATTTAAATCTGAACTTTCTTGAAATGTAATTTTTATATGATATAATAATAATAGCAGACTAATTATATTTAAAATATAAAAAATATAAATTACTTATATCTATATTAATATAATTATTACATTATTACTATATTACATAAAAGTATATTCCAAGAAAGCTCAGATTCCTTAAATTTTATTCCACAAATCCGCACCAATTTTTCCACTATCTATTATTTTTTTTTAACATCTTATATTAATATTAATAGAATTATTCATTATTAGAAAGTATATTCCTTATAAGAAAGTTCAGATTCCTTAAATTTTACACTATAAATCCTCACCAATTTTTCCACTATCTAATATATTTTTTTTTAACGCGTTATATTAATATTAATATTATTATTATATTACATAAAATTATATTCCAAGAAAACTCAGATTCCATAAATTTTATACCATAAATTCTCACCAACTTTTTCCCCTATCCAATATTTTTTTTTAACGCGTTATATTAATGTTAATATAATATTGATATTATATAATTATTATATTACCTAAAATTGTATTCCAAGAAAGCTCAGATTCCTTAAATTTCGTACCACAAATCCGCACCAACTTTTTCTTCTATCTAATATATTTTTTTTAACAGGTTCACTGCGCTACCATCGTACTACAAACTTTGCTGTGTACCTAAATATTCGACAAACTCTGTTCATCAAAAGCGGTGCAATCTTATTGGCCCAAAAAATTTCTAATCCAAGCTGAATAAGCGGCGAAATAATCTAAGCTGATCACGTTTCACTGTCCACCCTTTACACAGAAAGACACGTAATACGTCACGCTGATGAAATTCGTGACAATAGAGTAATTCAAGTAGCCAAGAAAATCTAATCTTCGCTTCACCCGCCAAAGAACCATAATAAAGGCTCGTGAAACTTTACACGTGTTCGAAAAATCGAAATATTAGTGTTATAGGATACCGTGTTGTAGGAGGGCTACCTGTGTGTAAATAAATAAAGAAATTTGTTGTTTCGTTAACACACAACAGGTGTGTTTTGTGCACACTTTTCTGTATGAATACAGAAGAACCTACGTGGGAAGAAGACGTGACAGATTGCAATTGTTGGAAATTAACGAGCTCTCCTTGTGAAACGACCCCATTGATTAACCCCTCATTCTTCAATCCGGTGGAATGATTTGTTATTTACGTTGTTTCGTATATTTTATTATTTATTAATATTTTTTTTATTTTATATTATTTCTTTTATTTTATAATATTTCTTTTATTTTATATTATTTCTTTTATTTTATAATACTTTTTTTATTTTGTTTTAGTAGCTCGGATTATTGTTAAATTAAAAGAATCTCCTTTTTTCTCTTTCGTTCATAATAATTGGAGAAATTTATCTAAACTCTTACATTTATTCGTTTTAATTTTTTATTTTGAAGTATTCAACGTAACCTAATCTAGAAAATAAATAGCGGATGGTGAAGAATTTTCCGGAAGCTTTATTTATTTATTTTTTTATTTCTTACCGTATAACATTAGATTTAATCTTTTCTCCGTATTTTGTACAGCTACTTTAATTTTTTTTCATTTTGATATTATTTTTTTGATAACATTTCTATAATATATATTTCTGCAAAGTTTCAATTTTTTTTTAATTTTTAAATCGCTAAATTTCCTTTGTAAATAATTTTATGTATTATAAAAAAGTAGATTAATAAAGGAAAACTTGTTAAATATTTAAAGTCGTGATTGCAACATAAATTGCAATTTTTGTCGCGATGAAAGTTAGGTATATTAAATAATGTTTAATAATTATGTATTTGTGTTTAATAATATTTGTTTCTCATCAATATTAATTAGTTTAATTATTATAATCGTTCGTGTGTTGATTATCTGTTACAGAATCGAATGCAAGAGAGCTTGAAGCTATTCGACTCAATTTGCAATAACAAATGGTTCACCGACACCTCGATTATCCTCTTCTTGAACAAGAAGGATCTCTTCGAGGAGAAAATTCGCAAATCCCCGCTCACCATTTGTTTCCCCGAATTTGCCGGTAAGAATCTAATTTTTTTAAATCTAAAAAAAATAATTCTATTTCCATATTTAATCATTTACACTCCAAAAACATTTTTATATTTCATAAAATATTGTTTTGGAAAGAAAAAGAAAATTATAAATACATATTTACTATTATTCATTTTTATTATTTTATTACTTATCATTATCCATTTGGTTAGTTTACTTTATTTTATATTAATTAAAATTTCAACTTAAATTGCAATTTTTGTCTCGATAAAGGTCAGCAATGTTAAGCAGTATTTAATAATGTATTTGTATTCAATAATATTTGTTAAATAGTTTGTTTATGTTTTAAAACTTAATCTCTGGTGAAAATTGCAAAATTGCCATAGTGACGTTGGTGGAGTGCAAAAAAATATTTTTGTACTTTTTTTTTAATTATACTTGTTGGCGCTAATGGAGTGTAAAAGCTACAATAAATATAATTAGAAAAAAAGGAAGATGAATTAACAAAAAAGCTAGCAAAAATATTTTCTTTATGCAATATTTGTTTAAATTAATTTTTATAAAAATTCAAGTCATTCATTTTGAATTATCATTTTAAATATGTCCTAAGCTACAGAAGAAAAAAATTATCCTACTAAACATTATTTAGTATAAATAAATATATAGTCTTAATAATATTTTTCTGTACATGGAATAACTTTTCAAAATTTGTTTCTTTCACAGATCCAGAAATACTTAATACAAATTTTTATCTGTTCTAAAATACAACTGCGGATTTTTATGCATTTATGGAAAATTTGAAGGCACAAAAATACACAGAATGCAAGTGACAATAAAAAATATATAAATAAACCCAAAAGATGCTCGTTATAATATTTACTGAATAAAACAATTACCTATCTAGCTTCCATTTTATTATTATTATTCTTTTTAATAGGGATTTAATTTTAGTATATTTATAAATATATAAATCTGCATTAAAATCCGCAATTTATTTGTTCTACAATTAGAATAAATTTTTATGAAAATATTAATACAGCAATTAAAATCCACAATTTATTTGTTCTAGAATTAGAATAAATTTTTGTGAAAACATTAATACAGAATTAAAATCCGCAATTTATTTGTTCTACAATTAGAATAAATTTTTATGAAAACATTAATACAGAATTAAAATCCGCAATTTATTTGTTCTACAATTAGAATAAATTTTTATGAAAACATTAATACAGAATTAAAATCCGCAATTTATTTGTTCTAGAATTAGAATAAATTTTTATGAAAACATTAATACAGAATTAAAAGCCGAATAAAAAAGAAAAAAAAATAGAATTAACACAATTAATCTATCAATTATGCTATAATAATCTAAAATCTATATATGAAATATCTATAATAATCTAAATTCAACTAGCTTTATATTTTATACACATTTTTATACAACTGTTCATATTCATACAAACATAATACCATTTAGTATTAATTATTGTTAGAGTTTTTACAATAAATAAATTATGTAAAGATTGAACCGGATTACGAGAACGTGTTGACAGAGGCAAACTGAACTTAACTACTTTTGATAAACATTTGTCGAATGCCTGGTAACAACAAAACGGTTGTCAATGTCATTCAACGAAAAGGATATTAATATCTTATATCTCTAACAATTATAATTAATCAACGACTGAGAAAACATTAAGCTACATAAAATCGTATATTTCAAGTGCAATAGCTTAACCCTTTTACTGCCAGGCGAAAAAGAGGTGCCTATGCGAGAATAACCGGCCGAATTTCACGGTTTTACTAGGGTTTTTGGAAAATGCTCGTAAAAAGCAAACAAGGAACAATATTTACACGATTCAAAAAGCAGTATATTAAGGATGAAATAGAGAAGAAAACAATGACACTAGTTTTTCTGAATTCATTGAAAATTATATTTTAATAAAAATTAAGTTATTTAGGTAGAATTAAAAAAAAATATTCGTTTTCAATAAGTTTTCGGAACGTAATACTCCTTTTTGTACTGGCTCTGGGTCTCATACAACACGGTTTCACACAACGCGGCACTTTCTAGGAACCAATCTACCGTGGTATAGGAGGGTTACCTGTATATTTGACACTAGAACCACCGAAGTTGTATTTTAGTTTTCGGTAGAATTGTAATTTAACCCTTTTAGTGGCACGCGAAAAAGAGGTGCCTGTGCGAGAATAACCGACCGAATTTCACGGTTTTACTAGGGTTTTTGAAAAATGCTCGTAAAAAGCAAACAAGAAAGAATATTTACGCGATTCAAAAAGCAGTATATTAAGGACGAAATAGAGAAGAAAACAGTGACACTAGTTTTTCTAAATTCATTGAAAATTATATAAATAACAAAGGTATAAAAGATCGTGAAGAAAGTAAAAGTTGAGTTCTCTCCTACAAAACGTATCTGCGCGTACAAAAAGTCATCTTTTCATCATAATTTTATACAGACCGTTTATTACAAAGTATATACTTTGCATTTCAAATATATTGGGTTGTCCGGAAAGTTGGCGCCGATTTTTAAGGAAAATTCAAGCACGACACATTTAAATTTCCTTATACATTTATTAAATTATTTATGTTCCATTTTGTTCTATAACTTTTCTCCGTCTTTCGCGTAACTTGTACATCGCATCCTTCCAAAAATTCTTAGGTTTTTCGGCGAAAAACTTTTCCATGTTTAACACTGGAACCACCGTGCCAGTCGAAATGACTGGTTCGTAATTTGTCATAGAAATTTTATAAATTTACAGTAGCGTATTTTCAGGGATTTTCTATAATTTTTTAAACGAAATATGCACAAAGAATTATTACCCCTAATATTCTTTTCTCTCTTTGGTACAATTAAGTCTATTTTAATCGTCGGTGGTTCTACTGTTTAATAGCGTATAAAACTAATGAAAATTAATGTATCCTAACTAAACTTTTATCTAAAGATGCCTCAAGTGTCACTCTTTAGGATATGTACGCGTGTCATTTGTTTTCATTCGTTCAGAAATATTCAGACCTGTTCTAATGGCACGTACCGAAAATCGGCACCAACTATCCGGACAACCCAATATTTTGTAACAAGACGAATAATATTACATAACAAAGATAAAAAATAACTCGAAGGTACATGGTAAGCTTAGGACGGATTGTCTCTTCCGAAATACGCAATTGTTATAGGTAATATAACATTGCTTAAACAAAATTATGTTTACTATTTTTTTTGAATTCTCTCATAATGAAATTAGACCATTTATAACGTATTATAAATTTATTTTCAGATAGAGTTCTCCCGCAATGCGAATAGTAAAGCGCTACAAGGCGCGGCCCGATGTATCGGCTCTGGCACTAAAAGGGTTGATACAATTTAACACTAGAACTACCGGCGATTAAAGTAGAGTTATTTGTACCAAAGAAATCAAAATGATAGGTATTTCGAAAAATACCTATAATAAGGGTAACGATTCTTTATGCATATTTTTTACAAAAATTTCTATAAGAAATTATGAACAAGTCATTTTGACTTGTTCGGTAGTTCTAGTGTTAATAATTTCAAATATCGCACAACTCGTTGACAATTTTAAGGCCCTCTTTATTTGGTCCCTGGAATAAGTTTCAACTAGAACGAAATAGCAGCGTCATCTGTTAATAACGGACGAAAGTTACACACGGTGTAAAAATAAACGCGGAAAGTTCTCATTGTTATAAAAAGTTCGTAGTCCGTTGTGCCGTCCTTGGAATTCCTTCACGCCCCACAAGAAAGCTTGATCCTCTTGTTTGAGGTACACTGATCTAAATACGTATCGTTCATCGTATGTCATCCATCTTCTCAATTTTCGATACTTACGGACGTTATTTTTAGACAGCGTGAACCGAGAAAGGTTGTAAAAAAAAAAAAATGTTCGGTTGCTTAATCATTCTTTTATTTTTTAACGTTATTTAATTTTATATATTTATATTTTTTTTTTTTTATTAACCTAAGGAGATATTTATAAATTATGAAGAGAAAAGATTTATTCTACAGGGGGGGGAATTAGAATAGAATATAAAATGTTTATTTGTGAAAATTTTAGAGATTTTTGCAAAATAAAATTGGTATTTGGACTGAATTGTTGAAAATTTTGTTAAGATCTTGTGAAAATAGAACGATGCAGTTTTATGAATAAATTTAATTGGACGGTTCGTGATTTAAAATATTATTTAAATTATGCTAGGTAGTTTTTATTTTATTATACTTTTTAAACTTTGATTAAATTTTGTCACAAAGTCAGTTTAAAATATTTTTATTTGGTGTCGAGAATAGTATTTTATTTTAATAAGACTGATGTTTCGGTTTCTATTAATATTGGAATTATCAAACACCTGGCAAACTATTTTTAAATTCGTAATTTTATCTTATGTATCTAGGAATATACATTCGCTGCAATAAATATTTGCACGTGCACATATTTTTCAATAAGATGCTATTTCTAAATTTATAATAACATTATCTCTCAAATATTTAAGCGTACTATTATAAACGTGCTTTATTATAAATCATTTGCCATTAAATCGTGCTTCAAAAATCCTCTATTTTATATTGTGTATAATATAACATACATATATAAATTTACATCAATTCCTGGTCAACCTATCTAACCAAAAAAAACTCAATAATATATATTTAAAAAAGAAACAAATTTACAAACAGTCGCAGAAAAATTTCAAAAATTCACTCTTACAAATTTACAGAATTTCCATAAAAAAGTAACAAATTAAATCGCGTTGACTACCATAACAGGGTTAAATACTCAAAAAAGAAACAGTGGTCACTAACAACCTTAATTACGGTCTTCGAATTCTTTTCGACCTAATAGAGCTTCTTTTTAACTAAAAAGAAACCTCTTAATTTAAAAGTAAAAACGTATATTTAACATAAAATTAAAACGGTAAATTTTGCGCGTTGATAATAGTTTCTTTGTATTTTTCTAAAAATTAGGAAACACTTTAACACGTTGACCGCCGCAAAAATTCTGATTAGGCAGCGTCGCCCAAATTTGGGTGCTTACAAGGTAAATCAGTCGGTATTTCGAAAGATATTTCACAGAATACGAGACTATTGAATTGCTATAAAAGTTTATTAAAAAAATTTGAATAGTTACAAAAGTTTGTTAAAAAAATTTGAATAGTTATAAAAGTTTATTAAAAAAAATTATTTACAATGGAACGCTTTAATCCTTTGCACTCGAAGACTTTTTTAAGTTTCAAAGGATTATTGCGAAAACTTAGTGTTCTTTCGGAGAGAAAAAAAGAGAATTATAAGTGTTTACGATTTCTTATTCATTTGGTTAATTTAGTTTTATTTTAAGATAACAGAAGCGTTTGAATTGATGAAAATATAGAATATAATTAGAAATAATTTGCCAGCCGAGTGCAAAGGGTTAAAATAGCCCATACAAAGTTGGGGTTGATCGGGGCAATCTAGGCAAAAAATTTTTAACTATTCCCCACTACTGAAAATATATTTGAAAAGGAAGAAATAATTTTCAAATCTCGCACGCTTTCTTAGATACATCGTTCTTGAAGAAAGATTTTCAACCAAATGTACACCTATGTCCCGAAAACGTTTCGTTGTAAGCGTACTTATTATTGCGCTACAATTAGAAACAAACGATAAGCGCGCGTGCCCTGACGGAAATTTTCTTATAAAATTGCGTGGCAGTCGACGTGTTGACTCTTTGAAGCTTGTTGGGATTAAAAGTGCCCCACCTTTTCAATACCTAAATATGCATAGTAGAATATAAACAGTCCCTAACTGTATTAAATGCGCGAGTTAATGTGAACCACTGTGCTAAGGATAATTTTTAATTTTCAAAACGATATGGAAAATATCGCTCTATGCATATTTAGGTATTAATAATGTGGGACACTTTCAACCCTACCGTGCTTCAAAGAGTTAAAGAGCATCGGAGCCATTCCGAAATATGCAAAATATCTCGCAGTTGGCAGTCGATGGGTTAAAGAAAAACATCGTTGGGTCGAAAATGACCAAATGGCCGCAGCAGGGTCAAACTCTTAACCAGTTAGCTGTTACGGCCTCTTTGTAAAACGCGTATCCAAATCGCGTGGCGCAAATTGAGCGATGACGAGTATACTCGTCGAACGCGGAGTACGCGTAATTTGGAATCAAGTTGTAACGGAACGACTTTTATTTTTTTATTTCGTTACTCGGATTCGTTTACCTACTTAAACTGACATAAATAATTCGCGCGCGAGCGAAAAGAAACATGAAAAATGAATTCGTTACTTCAATCCGCCGTCGGAGAACGGTATCGAGCAAAGCATGGCGCGATGCGTAATGGAACTCGGCAAGTTGGACACCGATACCGCCATTCTTTCCCAATATTATTTTCACAACAATGCGCGCATCTTCGCGCAGGATTACCTTTCGAAGACGCGGGTACGCGATCCGGTAAACATTTCCCGATTCGTACCGTACGCGGTTTCCTCGTAACAATTATTCGCAAACTTTTATTCGTTCCTTCCTCCTCGACTCGGCCTCGAAATATTTCGAACGTCTTCAAGTTCACCAATACATTTTATTCCTCGCTAAAGTTCCAATTCGAACCGCAAACCGTCGCTACTTTTTACTCGCGACGAATATACTCGTCGTGACGCGAGATCTCGCGCTTTTTTTCATTCCCGAGTATACTCGTCGGAAACAGCTAACCGATTAAAAAGAAAACCTATCCTATCTCTTCTCTGTTTACAAGATTAATGACCCAACGTGTCTCTCTGTTTCACTACAGGGGCGCAAGAGTTCAGCGAGGCGGCCGCTTACATCCAGGCGCAATTCGAGGCGAGGAACAAGTCAACCACTAAGGAGATTTACTGCCATATGACTTGCGCTACTGATACAAACAACATTCAATTCGTGTTCGACGCAGTCACAGATGTCATTATCGCCAATAATCTCCGTGGCTGCGGTCTCTATTAGGATAAATATTCCCGTCGCGGAGCCGATCGACCGACACAAACTCACACTCACACACATGAACACGACAGGCATGTATTGCGAGAACGAGGGAGCGCGTGAGAATGAGAGACTGCGAGACTGTCAGCTGCCGAAAGTGAGACCGAGTGACAGAGGGGGAGAGAACGGCTGAAAGTACGTGAGAAAGAGAGAAAGAGAGAGAAAAAGATACACCTATGTACCACCGCTACTACTACCGACCACCTGCGGATACCTTCTCGACTTAGTTTTTTTTTTTTTTTTATCGGTAGACTGCGAATTTTTCTGCAAATTCATATTTTTAAGAACGTAGTAACATCAGGTAATTACCGCAGACTCCCCTGTAACGCGTTGCACGAATTCTGTTTATAAGAAATCGCGTTGCACGAATTCTGTTTATAAGAAATCGCGTTACACGAGAATTGTATAATTTAAAATGGCTATTCGGCACGTCAGCTTTTATTTTATATATTTTATCAATTAAAACGGATTTGTCTAATCATAAATATCATATATTTGATATATACACACTTGTATACGTTTTATTTTATACAAATTCAGCGAAAGAAATAATTCAACGAGTTTACTTTTTAAATGCTGGAAGTTCCCGCGTTTTTTTTACACGGCGCGTTATACGGGAGGCTGAGAAATCAGCGAGGAGGCCACGCTTCTAGATAATTACCTGATATTATTTCATCCACCGGGTATGATAAGAAAACGGTGGTATGAAACCATAAATTCAATTTATGATTTAAATATTCTGTATATTTTTTCATTTTGCCTGCATTATGTGGAATTTTGCAATTTTTTAATTTTCTATGAACGTATGAAGATCCGCAGTCTATTTATCAGACACCCTTCGGTGCCAACCCTTTCGACGTTAATTTCTTATCATACTAAACGATTCGAAATCGTTTCCAGCGTCTGTGGAAGTTGGTGCTGTCTGTGAGTTGACCTGTATAGGTTAGGAAGCTCTCCCTGAGGGAGATTCATGAGATTGCTGGCTGATGTTGAGAGAATATCAGCTGCGGATAGTTGTTAGTACAGTGATTGCTTCTTGCAAGAGGTAACGTTATTAATTGTCTTTTGAGACGTAGGGAACTGGCCGGGGAATTTTCAATGAGGACACTAGTGGTTTTTCAGGGTTTCTTTACCGGGGACGTTTCTTTTAAGAGTTGAATTTAATAATTGGTACGGAATGGAAGGTTCGCGTAAATTTATGAGCTGGTTCGCCATAGGTCGTAGATCTTTTTATTCTTTTAATCGCTGAATTGGAATATTTGGAGCGGGGGAAACTTAAGATTTAGTCGAGGAGCATTTTTGTTTGGTTAATGGAAGAACAGGGTGCTTTTAGTAGTTTATTCGATATTAATAGTTAATATTAAGTAAACTGTAATGAAGTTTATTAAATTAATAGTATCAGAAATACATTAAGATCTTGGCTTAGGCAATGTTAATTGCTAACGTCACGATTTGTCAGTAGCTCTGAGAAATTTTAGTTTACAACTTCGGAGAAGCTGGGACAGCTCATTTATTTGTTTCTTTGTTTCTGAACGCTAAGTTCAACTCTAAAATTGATTCCTCGGTAAAGAAACATGCTTTTGATATATTATAATGAAAGACGTCTGATATTGATTACGAAGGATTTAACGTTATCTTTTTCCTATGTTAGAAATAATCATAAATACAGAAGAAAATCGATTCAGTATGTTAGGTGCCAACTGTTGATATCAATTTTTTAAAACTAGAAATACTTAAAAATAACTGTATCTTTTAATTATGTATCGTTACTAATTGAGTCAGCGGAATTATGTAAACGAAAGATAACAAATTAATCCTTCGATGATCAAGAAAGAGAAATTAAGAAAAATGTCGAAAGGGAGCACACAATGATCGATCCAGATTTTTCATAGATTTTGCGACGAATCGCACAAAGACCAATCACGAAGCACACTTGGATCTTGAGATCCTTCATCCGGTTTTATTGTAAATTAGGGAGAAAGTCACTGAAACGCTAAGTACATAGTTATTTTTTCAGGTAAAAAATTAAAGTTGAACAAAATCTTTTTTTAACGTATCAAATCATTTTTAATCCTTTGTTTGTTAAAGAACTCTTCGTAACATTGATCTTCTTGCAATATCTTTTTTTTTTCTAACCGATATAAACTTACAATTTTTCAAGAGATTCAAATCTGAAATAATTTTTTTGATTTTCTGCCTGGAAAAATTCTAAGGAACGATTTGCAATATGATACAATTTTCCTTTTTCACGTGTACCATATCAATATTATTCAAATATTTTAGCTTCGTTTGAACAGTTTATATTAAGTTCATCGCCGATCGCACAATTCGCGCACAAAATCGACGAGAAGTCTATATTTTTGTCTCTTACTGTACTTTATATTTTCCGTGCAGATCGACAACTCAAACGTTTGTCGAGTCTCTAATATTAATTTTTAAATCAGTTCAGTTGGGTTGGAAGACTGAATCAGAGACGCGCCAAAAACCGTGTAAAAGAGAAGAAAAAAAGAAAAAAAAAAAAAAAAAAA